>OZ057403.1:40591305-40731574 GCA_964056735.1 Allodiplogaster pararmata
AGTGTCGACACCGCTTTGTTTCTGGGATGTATTAGACCTTATATACTTGAAGAACAAGTTTTTGTTCTTACTATTAACAATGTTCTTTTCTACATTTAGGTTGAATTTATCTACAAACTTTTTGCATTTCTTACTGGCTTTAACATAAATGTCATAGTCCTCACTTAGTCCACTAGAAATATAGTTGTTCCAGAAGAGAAAACGCTTTTCTTGAGCTCTCTGAATATGCGTTGGAAGAGATGCATGGGTCGCTAGAGAGACCTTCTGGATAGGAGCGAATTGCTCGGAAAAGTCCTCTAGTATGGATAGTAACAATTCGTACATTGAGTCTGTATCTTTGATGGGGTTGAATAAGCAATGCCAATCTAAATTACATAATGAAGGGAGTAATAAGGAATAGTTTATTTTACTGTATATGCGTCGATACGAGTAAAGAGGAATTTCGTGGAATAGGGAAAGTTCGAAACTGATTGATTCGTGGTCTGAATTACTGAATGAGGGAGTGACACATGGGTTCTTCAATAAATCTTTGCTATTGGAGAGGAGGAGGTCTAGAATGTGTGATCCTCTCGTAGGGCATCTAATATATTGATTCATCTGAGTGGCTGAGCAAAATTCAAGAAATGATTTGGAAGCGGGATTCGATGACGCTAGAGGGGATTTATTCCAGTCTATGTCGGGTAAGTTAAAATCTCCCATTATAATACATGGGTGGTTGCAGGTGACTAGATCAATCAAGAGGTTTAATAACCTCTCGCTCTTCGGTGTGTTTATATGAGGGACTCGATATAGACTAATGAAACGTATCACGTGAGATTCTATTTCAATATCAATAGCTAGGATTTCATGAGAATTCTTGATTGATTGAGAATAGATAATTTTGAATGGTAATAAGGAGTGTATGAGAAATAGCACTCCCCCGCCATTAGTTATTTCGCTCCTATCACATCGAACAATGTTATATTGAGAGATGAAGGAGGAGAGAACAAAAGAGTCCGGGTAACTATCCGATAGCCATGTCTCACAAAAAGAAATTATAGAGTATCTCTTTGACAGCAAAAGTTGTAGATCATTAATCTTACTCACTAGAGATCTAACATTTGCGAAATAACAATTCACGTGACTTGTGGAAGACCGGCGATTTTGGTCTAGTTTAAAGAACGATTAGGACGAGGTGACATGAATCTTCGAGGAGGTTCAATACGCTCGGCCATCAGTGGGCGAGGTTTGCTATAACTCAGAGGGGGACCGAAAAGAGGAATATGAGGTTTTGGCTTACTCCTATCAGCCAGCCAAGCACGGACTGCCCGGTCATAAGTTCTCTCAGCTCTAGTCTGTGAATGTCTCAAATACAAATCGGAGGAAAAACGGGAAAGTACATCGCGACATAGAAGAGTTTCTTGTTGATGTCCTATTGTTGGGAGTACTATTTTGAGTGGGCGGGGAGGAGCATTTGGTGATTTCGGACGATGAGAAAGCATGCGATAGACTTTAACAGGACATGCTTCAATTTGCATCGCGTCTAGAATGCAACGAACTCTTTCCCAGTCGTCATCGACACGTTGCGAAGCGTTGGGGGAACGGGACTCAGGAAGGCGGAAAAGTACTACACTGCGATGTCTCTCCATCCGATCAGCTATTTCGGATGGAGACTCGTAATACTTGAATGATGGAGAAGTAAGCGGTGGTGGCTGCGGCGTAGGGGTAAAATTGATGATCGGGGGAGGTACAGAAGTAGATGAGAGAGGCTTAGTAGAAGTGGTAATAATCGAAGAGGGAGAAGTATTGCCATGAACACACTGGGGGCTAGCATTCACTTTCAACAATTGTTCGGCGAGTTCCTCTACTTTCATAGTAAGATTCTTAATGAGTTGACCTTGGGCGTCAACAAGGGAAGCCAACTTGGTGTTCTTCTGCTCCAGTAGAAGGTTCTTCTCATCACTTTTCTTCAAATAGTTATAGAGCTCAGTTAGAGGGTCCGCTTCTTCGGTCACTCGTCTTCCTCTCGTTGTTGTGATGTTTCTCATCCTGTTAAAAAGAGAAACGAGCGGGGAGGAAATTTGAGGAGAAATTGAAGACTCCATTTATACGATGATGGATAAGAAGTGATAAAGCGAACTCACTCACCGATTATGGTGCCATATAATTGAAAGCGAGCCTTGGCACCAGGCTTTGAGCGTGGCAGGGTAATCGATATTAGTCCAATAGGAAGAGCAATTTGCCAGAGCGATATGAAGAGTCACCGCTCGTTAAGAACACGAAAGGCAAGAATGAACACGAAAGGCAAGAATGATAGAAAAAGAAAAAGAGAAAGATAGAAAAAGAGAAAAAGAGAAAAAGAGAAAGAGAGAGAAAGAGAGAAAGAGAGAAAAAGAGAAAAAGAGAAAGAGAGAAAGAGAGAACGATAGAAAGAGAGAAAGAGAGAACGATAGAAAGAGAGAAAGAGAGAACGATAGAAAGAGAGAACGATAGAAAATGAAGAGTATCTATGTCACATTTCTCATGGATACATTTGTGAATGAAAGTAAGGTCAGCAATGGCTCGACGGTATTCAAGAGTTTGAAGTTTTAACAACAATAGCCGCTCTGAGTACGGAAGTAAAGAGTGACCGGCTCTAGCTAGAATTCGTCTCGTAAACGAGCGTTGTACTTTCTCGATAAGTTTCACTAGTCCCGAGGACGTAGGGTTCCAGAGTTCGCTAGCATATTCTAATAATGGTCGTACATAGATTTTAAAGGCAGAAGTCAGAAGAGGAAGAGATGGCGATTTGAACGCTTTTAATAACATATTCACAACAGAAGAGGCCTTTTTACATTTCTCATTTATATGTTTACGATAAGAAAAACCATCGGATATTATCACTCCAAGGTCTTTGGCTGATTCACTAGCTAGAAAGGGTATATTGCTCATATGATGAACATTACGAGAATTAGATGAACCAAGATGTAAAACACTACATTTAGATAGCGATAAACACAAGTTCCACTCTGAGCACCATGCTGAAACACAGTTGAGAGCTAACTGTATCTCATTTACAGAAAGAGGGACGCGTCCCATTATTTTAATGTCGTCAGCATATAAGGAGAACTGAATATTGGGAGAAAATACATGTTTAACAGAGTAAATGTACATTAAAAATAAAAGTGGACCTAGCGAGGAGCCTTGAGGGACTCCTGATATAACGGAAATAGGGTTGGAAAACACATTATCGATGTTCACTGACTGGGTACGTTGATTCAGGTAAGCCATCTAACAATATTAGACGGAAAACCATAACAATGAACTGTGTGCAAAAGCAGTCTGTGGTCAACTGAGTCGAAAGCTTTGCTTATATCTAGAAAAACAATATCAACGGAGAAACCTTGAGCAAGAGAATCAACAATGAAAGCATGAGATTCTACCAAAGATTTCTCGATCTTTTTGCTCTAAAACCTGCTTGGTGAGGGGACAACAACTGTTCATTTTCTAAATACGAATAGACTTCACTAAAAACAATTTTTTCCATGACTTTAGACAAAGAGCAGCATAAAGAAATTGGTCTATAGTTACATACAGAGTTACGTGAACCAGTCTTATGTACTGGTTTAACTATAGAACTTCTCCATATAGTCGGCACAATGCCTGAGAGAAGACTGTTATCGAATATTATACATAACGGCTTTACAAGAGCAAAACGACATTTCTTCAATAAAATGTTAGGAATATCATCGGGGGAAGTGTTGCATTTAGATTCAAGAGAAGAGAGAGCGCGTAGAACCATCTCCTCAGTTATACAGTCAAGACTAAATGGTTCATTTACTTCAGGATAGGTTGGAAATGGTAATGGACCTTGCAAGGGCTTTGAAAAAACAGAAGAAAAATAATGGGAGAAAGCGTCTGTCTTTTTAATGACGAAGTTATTTCATGTCCCTGGTCGTCTATTAAAGTGGGCATGGCTTGATTTACATTGTTACCCAAACGATTTCTGCGAGCAGCAAAAAAGGACTTTTGATTGCCCCGCAATATCAACTTAGTTTCCTGTTTAAGTTCGAACTCATGTAATAATCTATCAAATTCAACCGTTTTTCTAATACAGTAATCAGAATATGGGGAATTCCGATATAGAAATTGCAGCTTGCGGTGCATTTTACGGAGAAAACTGGGATAACGAAACGTTTGGTCTCCGCAATTAATGTTCGGGACATACTTCTCAATAAGAGAGCGAATGAAAGAAACAAGATAATGATTAGCGGACTCTACGTCCATCGTAGAAAATGTTTGAGTCCAATTATGTACAGCGATTTGATATTCAATAGCAGGCCAGTTGGCTTTAGTGAACAACTTGAAAGGGGGAGACAATGAAATTGAAGTAGCATTTAAAGATAATTTGAATGAGACCATGTTGTGGTCACTACCGCTAAAACGACCGATAACATTACATGCAGAAATTATGGGTACATTCGTGAATAATAAATCAAGAATATTTTCGTTCCTTGTTGGAGAGTAGACGTACTGAGTCAAAAAATTGTCTGTCATGAATTCAAGGAACATCTCATGTTCATTCATTTTATTCCTTTGCACATGGTTGATATACAATGGATAACTGTCACAGGGTGATTCAGTTCGAGGCAATAAGATAATACATATGTATGTACATTAACCGTAATTTTTGCATTTAAATTACAATTGATCGAGAAGTTCAAGGTGTGAGTTCATAATTAATAATTGGTGATAAATACTCAAATACTATGTGTGTCTTAGTTTAGAAGAGGGTACAATTACATCAATTGGTAAACTAAGAAGGAGCATTTTTAAATTGTGACGAGGATGGCATTGAAACAAGAGGCGATGGCAGGGAATTCCAAATATCAATACGGCGAGAAACACACGTATTATGACCTTCGGGCATTTTGAAGGGCAGTATAAGTCTGAGAGTGTGGGAGATTCTTTGGCTGTAGGGGGAAGGCCTGATCACAAAGAGATGTGTGGTTCCAAGCACAACGTTGTTGTGGATGGCTTTATGAATGAAAGATAGGTCAAGTATGGTGCGCCTATACTCCAAGGTGGTTAGGGTTAATAATTTTAGACGGGCAGAATAATTTTGAGAGATTTGGCCAGCTCTAGCGAGAATGCGTCTAGTAAAGTTTCTTTGTACCCGCTCTATGTCGTTAATGAGACCGACAGAGACAGGTGACCAGAGTTCGCATCCATATTCCAGAATTGGTAGAACGTAGGTTTTGTATGCGCGAAGTAAGACCGGGATGGAGGAGGTTTTTAAAGACCTAAGAAGAATGTTAATAGCTGTTCTGGCTTTTTGAATCATGGTAGTAATATGATGGTTAAATGAGAGAGAAGATTCGAAATGAATACCAAGGTCTTTAACGATTGATTGTGAGGACAGGGTGTGGTTTTCTAAGGTTTAGGGTAAGTCAGGGTTGTTAGGTCCGCAATGAACAATATAGCATTTAGGGAATGAGTTTGTGAGTGACCAAGTTTGAGCGTATTCAGCGATTATGTGAAGAGCATTTTGAAGGGAGGACGAAGACTGGGAGAAAATTTTGAGATCGTCTGCATACAGAAACCTAAAAACATTTGAGGGTAGAAGCTCTACTATGTCATTAATGAAAATAGAGAAAAGCAGAGGCCCGAGGCAGCTACCCTGAGGAACCCCAGTGGTCACTGCTCTATCTGCAGATTCGAAGCCGTCAACAGAGACGCGGAAAGACCTTTTAGAGAGAAATGACTTGATCAGCAGGAGAAGGGAGGAGTCTATACCACAAGAACTAAGTTTGTAGAGTAGTGCCCTATGATCTACAGTATCAAAAGCCTTTGTGAAGTCAATGAGACATATGTCGAAGGCTTGTTTTTTGAATAAAAGTGACAGATAGACTGAGTGAGCGTGTACAAGGGAAGAAACAGTGGAATGTTTGGAGCGAAAACCAGACTGATTTGGGTTGAGGATATTGTTGCTTTCGAGGTGATTGTAAATAAGGTGAAAAATATGTTTTTCAAAGACTTTCGAGAAGGAAGAGACGAGGGTTATGGGACGATAGTTATTGGGCTCTGATCTTTTACCTTTTTTGAAGATGGGTTTGATAATTCCAGATCTCCAAGCACTGGGAAAGTATCCAAGGGTAAATGAATTAGAAAAAATTATTGAGAGAGGATTGCTTAGAGAATTTATGCAGTTTTTGATAAGTATGTTTGGTATTAAGTCGGGAGAGGAGTTCACTTTTGGGCACATTTTAGATATTATTCGGTGAACTTCAAAGAGCGAGACATTGTGGCTAGGGGACATAATGACTTGGGGTGTAGGTCTGGGTAGAGGGCCAGTGACAGGATCAGACACATTTGAAGAGAAAAGAGAGGCGAAGACGTTGGCGCATTGCGTAGGACAAGTTATGGGAGTATTGTCAACTATCAGAGAAGCGGGAGTAATTTTAGGTTTGGTTCGATTCGCGATGATACGGTAAAATGACTTGAAGTTTTTAGGAAAAGCAAATGTGTCTTCGCGTTTGCATTCAAACTTGAAAATTTCTCGATGAAGCATTTTACAGGCTTTGAGGGTTGTTGTGGAGTTAGAGGAGCGTTTAATGTTTCTTTGTAAAAAGCTGTATATCTTGCGGATTTTTTTAGGATAGAGGAGATGGGTTTTTGTGTGCCTTGAATGCGGAATATGAAGGGAGATAAGATTCTTCAAAAATATGGTTATATGTTCAACACACTGGTCAATCGTGAGGGAAGAGAACGTTATGGTCCAGTCTACAGAGTTGATCGCGTAGTATTAGAATTAAACATCTGTTTGAAGTACGACAAAAGCTTTAAAAAAGAAGAAATTGGACAGGATGGCGAGCGATACACACAAATACATCTCAACTTACTCTTTACTGAAGAAAATGATTGCTCAAAAATATCTATGGTAACAGCTTCAAAGCCGTCGTCTGAGCAAGACGAAACGATAGAACAAGGGATGCGAGAAGAAACTAAGAAGGCTCCTCTCATTGAACTGCTTCTATCACAGCGGAAAATCTGATATCCAGTATTACTTGTTATTAATGAATCGTTCTCTCTACTTGTTAACCAAGTCTCAGTTATCCCTATCACATCGTAAACATTAGAATTAAGCAAGAAGTATAAGCTGTAAAGTTTGTTACGAAGAGAACGAGCATTGAATGAAATGCAACTTATTGTCGAAACGTCAATGTCAATAGGAGAATAAGGCCTACGAGGGTCAAAAAAGGGGAGAACACCGCCACTGACCTATCTTCTCATTGTTACGTTCTGCGAAGCTGGACCGGAACTCTGCGGCGACGAGATAGTGTTCATCGGAGTTGCGGGTGGCTGTGGTTAGTTGGATGAGAAGGTCCGCACTGGTATAAGAGAAGTCCCAACGACCTTCCACTTCTGACCACCAGGGATCTGATTACTTTCCCTGGCCATTCTCTTCATCTCCCGTTCTAGCTCGAATCCCTCACGCGTCAAGTCTTCCCTGATGTAGCTGTGCGGAAGAGCTGGAAGACAGGCAGGGCGCCTTCTTCGAATTTGCTGCAAGATTTGATTTCTCAGAGAAGATGATCCAAGAAAAATCTTGAGAACACGTCTCTTCTTGACTGGGTCACCAAACCTTCTGAACCGAGCAGTCGCGATCTCCGGGAGATTGAGATCCCGAGAGAGCGCTCTGAGAAAGTCCTGATCCGCTGCATCCGTTGACTCATCCTTGTCGTGCTGCCCAAACACACGATGTTCTCCATTTTCTCTTCAATCATCTTCCGATCCACAGTCATAGCTCGAACCGCGGCGTCATAGGCGAGAATGTGCGGGGGGAGAGAAAGGAGAGAGGGGATAGACGATGGTGACGGTGGGGCAGGCGAGGAAGGGAGAGTAGACAGACGAGAGACGAATTGCTCGACTATACTCTCGAGTCGAGTAATTTTTCCATCATCTCATCAAGTCTTTTCTCGTATTCGGGGCATCGTTTACAAGGGGGAGGGGTAATGGGGGAACGTTTGCCAGGCATTTAGAAAAGCGACCGGTTCAACACACGCCCACTAGAAAGAATGAAAGAATTGTTTGCTATCCTTTCCTGGTTTCAGTAATGGTACGAAGTGCGATTCTTTCCATATTGCCGGAATGTTGCACTGCCTTAATGGAGCGTTGGTCATTGCCATGAGTAATGTGATTCCGGCAGGGCTAAGTTGATGCAGGTGCATCCAACCGGAACGGCTGCCTTCGACTTCTTGGCTCGTTTAATTTCGTTGCTGACTTGCTTCGTTTCGAATGTTAATGCGTCACTCAGTGATACCCCGTGCAATTTGTGTAGAATTTTCCGGCTTCATTTTTGCGGACCGTGGTTTACATCTTGTTCAAGTATTGGCTATTTCGTAATTACCGGAGATGTGTTTGCCGTCGAAAGCGATTGAGCAGTTTGGTGGTGATCGTATCCGTCGTTCTAGGGGTTTTACCAGGCTCCGGTGTGGCTGCGATCTGCTGACTCTACAGTCTTCTTCAATTGCTTGTGTTTTAATGTATTCACTCGGTTTACAATAAGAAAGTTGAGGTCTGAGATGCGAAGGGATGTCGGGTTGGAGTTGATCGCGTTCGATGATTAGTGGTTTAACGTCGCTCGAAAAACTGGGTGTACAATTGCGTCTTCTTCTAGATGGAATATGTTGTGTTGCAGCCTTAAGGATGATTTCCCAAAAAATCTTCTCCGTTTTCGCAGCAGATAATTGCGTCTTGTCCCATTCACAGCGTTGAAACGAACGTTCAGTCTCCCAGAAACTTAGGCCAGCATGCTTTCGCGAGGTTGCAGTATGTGCGACCGCTATCGTGTGTTGTGATAACTGATCGGCTCGCCAAAGAGATGAAGATGGGGAGGTGATGAGAAGATAATGCCATGAGAACCTCCCATTCAGCCGCTGGGAGAAGAGAGGATGATGCGATTGAAATGTCTGGTGAAGATGGTCGACTGCTGGATGGTAGGCGAGTAGGAACGTCTCCGTCGAGTAATCCGAGAATGGAACTCCCAATTTCATCTGCCAGATGTTATCCTCGGTTCTGAGTGCATCGGTGGTATAGTATAGTGTGATGAAACACTCGCACCCTATAGGAGCAGGAAAAGAAACGATTTTGTTTGACTCCGCCGCATGGACTAGCTCTGCTTTGTGCAATTAATAAGTCTTCCATATAATGCGATTGACTTTTCTGTTAAAAAAACTAATCTAAGTAGTTTTTGCGAACTTTTTTGTTATTTTTTCTAGACAAAAGTTCCGATTCTTAGGTTCATTTTGTAAAACAAAATCTAAGGTGGAGAAAATCATCGCGGCAGCCCTCTTGCTGATAAGAAGAAAAGATCGAACTGCCCGGGCCGCTCACAAGATCGCCGTTTCTACAAAGGTAAGCATTGTAAACTGTCTCTCTCTTTTAGTTCTAGCATATAATACAGTTGAACTTATGAAGTTTGTTGCACACGTTATTAGAGAAAGAAGCGTGGGGAGGGACCATAACATTACGGGTTCGAGGTGCATACCTTCTCAAGGATGAATCCCACACACGAATAGACGTGCGAGAAGGGTTCGAGGTGCATACCTTCTCAAGGATGCATCTCACACACGATTAGACGTGCGAGAAGGGTTCGAGGTGCATACCTTCTCAACGATGCATCCCACACACGACTAGACGTGCGAGAAGGGTTCGAGGTGCATACCTTCTCAAGGATGCATCCCACACACGACTAGACGTGCGAGAAGGGTTCGAGGTGCATACCTTCTCAAGGATGCATCCCACACACGACTAGACGTGCGAGAAGGGTTCGAGGTGCATACCTTCTCAAGGATGCATCCCACACACGACTAGACGTGCGAGAAGGGTTCGAGGTGCATACCTTCTCAAGGATGCATCCCACACACGACTAGACGTGCGAGAAGGAGGTTTGGTAATCCCGGCCACTTTTCTGCAAAGAAAGAGAAGTAAAGTGATGAACGAAGAAAGTCATTACATGATGAATGTTTAGGGAGCAATGTAAAAATAAAGTATGAATTTGAACAATCAGAGTTGCTCTGTGTTTCTTTAATATGTTCACTTAGATAAAAAAAAGAAGGAATTGCAACCCGTGTTAGGATTACATTTGAAAGTTGCGAAAGTATTTTCAACTTAGATTTCAGCTTTTAGAAATATGAGATTTCAATTTTTTTGGGTCGACTATGTTTTCCTCTAAGGTCATCAAAGAAACTTCTACTTTACAGCGAGTCCCCGACAGCTACGAGGAATTTGAGAAGATGGTACAAGGTTAGTATTCATAACTTCTTCATCAGCCAACCGATTAAGAAAAAAATACTGGTAAATTTTTAACTGGTAAGCAAAATTTATTTCATGTTCAATCAGTTCCGAAGCAGTTTATGAGTTTAAAAATTGAGAGCGAAAAGTCGAGGCTACGGAGCGAGAGAAGGAGCACGAGCCAACTGAAGGAGAATCGCTGGAAGGTGATGGCCTCGTCACCTCGCAAGTCAACGAGACCGAAGACGGGGCCACAGCGGTGTCTCGAAAGCGACCAACATCAACATTCGAGCCAAGTGCTGTTTCGAAGGTTCTAGCCCATGCAAAATCAATTTTCACTCGCTTCGCGAGTTAAAAGTTTCTGTACTTTGCTATGATTGATCTTTCTTTAAAAAAAAAGCTAGGTTATGCAGAAGCCACGCCGCACAGACGAGCCCGTTTCATCGCCTCCTCTCATAGCAGCAGAAGATGCAAGAAGAAGAGCCCGAGCACAGGAAGAAGACTCCCCGGTATCAAGTCCATCGCCACCTCGTTTTACTCGCGAAGACGCCAGAAGAGTGGCCCAGTATGAGGCACTCTACAAAAGGTAAGAACTTCTCGGTCTTGGTATTCATTAATATATCGAGACGTTGGAATCAGTTAAACAATCAAAACTAAAGAAGTATAAGCACCGAGAATCAAAAGAGTCCATTTAGCTTTCATATATAATTATCGAACGTTTAACGGATCTTCATCGGTAGTTCAAAGCTAAGCCGCCTAATCTCATTAACACAATTTTTTTCAGCAAGAAACCGTTGAAAAAAGTTGTACAGCAGTTGTGAACCCCTTTCATAGATCATTCATCTATAAAAAAAGTGTTCGTTATGGGAAAAAAAAACTTGTAACAGTCAGAAAGAGCAAAAAATTGTGCTCACAGCCCTGTAACACTGATAAAAAAATGGTTTGAATGACATTTAATATGATGTTAAGGAGTCATTCCGTGTTCACAATTTGTTATGAACTACTTTTGAATCACACTAATTTTTCACGTTTCATTGTTAAGTGCTCAATTTTAAACATGGAATTTTTCTTTAAGGTTTGAAGAAGATGAAATAAGGCCGCAGCGCGTGAGCCTAACTAGAGGGTCGCGTTACCCAACCGCCGGCGTCCCAGAAAGACGTGGCCCGCGGGACCCGAAACCAACCCGCTGCGCGGTAGCGCTTTTCGCTGCGTCCCAAAAAATCTGCGTTGGTTTTTGTTTTGAGAGTACTTCATTACAAAAAATCATCTAATTAGATAAACAATTCAATGTATTATGTAAAAAAAAATCATACAAATTTCGTTGCTTCTTAATGGGGGAAAATTTTTCTTTAAGAGGGGAAACATTTTTTCGGTTCGAAAAACAGTTTGAATCACTTACTGATGGGTAAGTTCTTAAGCTGAAACTTTCCTCACTCTAAATCTCAGTTTTTTTTATCGATGTTAATAGGGGTTCATTGATTCTAAATCTCGGTTGCATGTTTATTTTGGTATACGACTCCCTGTAAACTTCCAATTCGAGATAAAATTAGTTTAGATATTTGTATGTTTGTTTTATAGACAGCGTAATTCAAGCAAGGGCGTAGCTGCAGTTTCTCAGAGTAAAAACTGAACAATTAGAACAGTTCTTTTCTGCAGAAATGTACTTTGAGCTGAGCGAACCGGTTTTTGCCGTTGACGCAGAATTTAACTGCTGGAATGATTTCCATATTGAAGAGGAAGGAATTAATGTTTTGATCTTTGTCAATCGTTTTAAGCAACGATGGGCTGAGACTATGATGAATGAAATTCATCGCACGGGCAAAAATTAGCACTCGGCCGGGAACCGAACCCCCGCTGCACAACCGGGGCCCGCAGAGAGCGAACCAACACACCAACCGAGAACACACCGTACCATGCGATTTCTTGCTATGTTACACTCCTTTCATGACACAATTGCTTCATGTATTACCTCACCTTCGTCTTTTTCATTTCTTAATTTTATCATATATAAAAATCCATGTTATATTGCTTTTATATTTCGATTCCACGTTAAACATACACATGTACATGGAAATAAAGAATGATGAATGATGATGAATGAGCATGCGTGACTAGGAGGAGCGGCCATCGTGCCTTTGACATAGCAAGATATCGCATGGGACGGCGTGTTCTCGGTTGGTGTGTTCGTTGGCTCTCTGCGGGCCCCAGTTGGGCAGCGGGGGTTCGGTTCCCGGCCGAGTGCTAATTTTTGCCCGTGCGATGGATTTAATTCATTATGGAATGAATTAACATTCATTTGAGAGAAAAAAGGAATCTCATCTTTGTATTCTGACTATCCGTTCTTCTAATTGAAAAAAGACTAGTTCGTTTCAAACTTATTGTCTCAAACCGAATGTGAAATATAAAGCCTAGATGAACCATAAAATAAGCTCTCGAAGAAACAAGAGGGGAAACATTTTTTCGGTGATTCTCGGAATCTTGACGCTTTACAATTTGCAGGAAGAGCTGGCGACGCAGCTCGAGAGGAGAATCGAGTTCGCCGGTCAGGCGCCGGCGGCGGATATGCAGCGGAAGCTGCTGTTTGAAGCTCAACTGCTGGATGAACTCCAGCAGCGCCAGGAAGAAATGAGAGTCGCGGCGGAAGGCGTCATTGCGGTTGGGAATTCTAAGCCGTATCAAATGTTGTGTTCCGCTCATTCCACTGCAAATCTGGCGTTGTACACTATTCGCCTCATGGTCACCTTCAGCCTTTCCCTTTCTCAAGTGAACGCAGTCTCTTCATGATACTCTCTTTTCAATAAACTTGGTTTTTGTTTTGTTTTAATGCTTTGCCCCATCAAACTTTGCCCCATCAAAATGTTCCGGTGTGTTCGTTGCCTTTAAACTCTTCGAAATAAACAGTCAATAATGCTAACTCTAAGGTCGGCAACTCTCAAGCAGAAAGCGGTCGAAACCGCGACAACATGACCGCTGAGATGAAGGACGCGCTTGCCCGGCTGCGGGAAGCCGAGACCGCCGAGAAATTGGCCAGACATAGGCTAAAACGAATGCTGGCATGAGTCAGCGGTTTCTCTCTTTCTTTTTTCCTTTCTCTCTCTTTCTATCTCTCACTTTTCTCTTTCTATCACATTCCTGATGTGTCTCTTTCTTTCTATATTTCTCTTCAACTCTTTCTCTATACTTTTTCACCTCTTTCTTTCTTTCTATCTCTCCATCTGCATCTCTCTCTTTCTTTATCTCTCTGTCTCCGCTCCATATGTTTTTTCTCTCTGTATCTCTAACAGAGGAAAACATATAGAGATCTAAATCTCTCTTTTTTCGCTCCCATTGTTGCCCGTTCTCCTTACATCATTTTATCTCTCTATCTCCCCCTTCGAGATGAAGGTTTTATTCTTGCAGTCATAAATTATCGGTTCAGATTCTTAGAGCTTCGTCTGAATACTCTGCTCATTTCAATCGTCTGCGTTGACGCAGTCTGAAGTTAGGATGATGTCCAGAATGCTTTTTATGCTCTCGTCAGCACTGAAAAGGTGCCTCAGAATGGTTTGGCAACATCATCGAAAGCTCTGGAATCTTCGTCTGCCAGTGTAGAAGTCTCCATAATCATCCTTAAAGAAACCGGTAAAGATCTGTCAATCGGAGACGGTATCGCTTATGTCTATGGATTAAAAAAACGTCCAGGCAGAGGAAATAGTGTAAATCAATTCTGGAATGAAGGGAATGGCGCTGAACTTGGATCCACACAACGTGGTAGTGGTCTTGTTCGGAAAGAACAAAGTCATCAAAGTCAAAACGCGACATCATCAAGAGAACCGGAGCAATCGTGTATTTTCTTGTAGGTGAAGGTCTTAGCAGAGTCGTCGACGCCCTTGAAAACCCCGTCGATGGCAAGAGACCGATCATGTTGAAGAAGCGGTCGCGAGCCGGAGTCAGGGCTCACGGAATCATCCCCCGTCTCTGAGTGCGCGTGCCCATGCTCAGGGGAGTCAGGGCTCCCGGAATCATCCCCCGTCTCTGAGTGCGCGTGTCCATGCTCAGGGGAGTCAGGGCTCCCGGAATCATCCCCCGTCTCTGAGTGCGCGTGCCCATGCTCAGGGGAGTTAGGGCTCCCAGAATCTTCCCCCGTCTCTGAGTGCGCGTGCCCATGCTCAGGGGAGTCAGGGCTCCCGGAATCATCCCCCGTCTCTGAGTGCGCGTGCCCATGCTCAGGGGAGTCAGGGCTCCCGGAATCATCCCCCGTCTCTGAGTGCGCGTGCCCATACTCAGGGGAGTCAGGGCTCCCGGAATCATCCCCCGTCTCTGAGTGCGCGTGCCCATACTCAGGGGAGTCAGGGCTCCCGGAATCATCCCCCGTCTCTGATTGCGCGTGCCCATACTCAAGGGAGTCAGGGCTCCCGGAATCATCCCCCGTCTCTGAGTGCGCGTGCCCATGCTCAGGGGAGTCAGGGCTCCCGGAATCATCCCCCGTCTCTGAGTGCGCGTGCCCATGCTCAGGGGAGTCAGGGCTCCCGGAATCATCCCCCGTCTCTGAGTGCGCGTGCCCATACTCAGGGGAGTCAGGGCTCCCAGAATCATCCCCCGTCTCTGAGTGCGCGTGCCCATGCTCAGGGGAGTCAGGGCTCCCGGAATCATCCCCCGTCTCTGAGTGCGCGTGCCCATACTCAGGGGAGTCAGGGCTCCCGGAATCATCCCCCGTCTCTGAGTGCGCGTGCCCATGCTCAGGGGAGTCAGGGCCGTCGACTCTCTTGTACTTATCTAGCGAGGCCAGCGGAAACTCAACTTTGGAGATCTGCAGGCTGGAAAGAAGGCGATCGCTATCAACACTATTAACAACCAGGAGAAATTCAACGAGTTGGGAGACGAGAAGAAGAAGCTCTACTGCAACTACGTCGCTGTCGACCAGAAGTGATCTACTTTCGCGCAGATTTTCAAGCGTCTGACTGACTCTGGCGCAATGAAGACACGCTCATCCTATCTGCGACCGCTTTGGATGCTGCGCTTCTACAATACCTCACGCCTTACTCCAGATGTGCGATGGAAGAGCCCCTAAAGCATGCGCTCATCATTTATGACGATCTCCTCAAGAAGGCCGTCGCTTATCGTCAGATGTCACTTCTGCTGCGTCGTTCCCCTACTCGTGAGGCCTACTTAATAGATATCTTCTACCTCCACTCGTTTCTCATTGAGAGAGCAGCCAAGATGAACGAGTTCTTTGGTAGAGGCTCCCTCACCGCCCTCCGAGTCATCGAGACTCAGGCAGGAGACGAGTCCGCATGTTTTTTAATCAATTTCATCTACATTACTGATGGTAAAATCTTTTTGGAGACCGACCTCTTCTACAAGGGAAGTTCGCCCGGCCGTCAATGTAGGTTCTTTTGTGTCCCGTGTCGGATCTGCTGCCCAAACATAGGTCATGAAGCAGGTTGCGGGTTCAATGAGATTTGAGTTGACGCAGTACAGAGAAAAGGCTGCTTTCGCTCAATTAAGATCTGATCTCGATGCATCGACTCAGCAACTGCTGAACAGAGGAGTGCGTCTGAATGAGTTTCTGAAGCAGGGACAATATGTAGAAGAGCAGGTCACAGTTATCTAAGCTGGTGTGAAGGGACATCTGGACAAGCTGAAGTCTCCGCCATCACCAAGTTCGATAGAGAGAGAGTTCTTTGATGACATCAGGACATCTGGTCAGGATCTGCTGAAGCGATTCGTGAGGAAATACAGGTTACCCCTGCAACAGCCGCCGAGTTGAAAGAGCTCGTCGTCTCATTCTTAGCTGGGTTCAAGGCTTGATTGCAGCGCAGCAGAGCGGGACAGGAAGGCGGAGACTCGGAGTGCAAGTAGAGTATTTAGAGAGTATGTACAGATGTATTCTCTATACAGGCCACGCCCACTTCTTTCGATTAGCTCTAATCATAATACCTGTGTTCTAGTGGACATCTAGTTGGAATAAGATGTGACTCCGGCGCTTCTCAACCTTTTTGTCCATGCAAGTCAATTTGATGAGTAGATGCGACGAATGAAAGAATTGTATAGGCAAGTCAAGGTAAGGAAGTTTCTTTTGTTTGTAATCATTAAATTGGTAGAAGCGGGAAAATTATTTAATAAAGAGGCGTGCAGCGAGTGGATGCTGTTGGGGCTTTGGCCACAAACTATTTACTCACTTTCCTGTTTTGTAAATCAATTTCGAACCCTTTGAGTTCGAGTTCCAAATTGTGCGTTCCTGCCTTTCAGTCGCGCCATGCTGTATCCTATTGTAATTTCCTTGTTTCGAAATGCTATTTATATCATCAAAGCGGAAGTCGTGCTGCGTAGTGAATTATTGCATCAGGTAACGCTTCATAACTTTCAATAAGGATCTTAAAGTCTTGATTGTTCTTGTATGCGAATGTTTAGAGCTATTAGAATGTTGAGCCAATTGACTGAATGAATTTCCATAGTCTCAGCATGATGACGCAGACTTCAGCTTAGAACCAAGAAGAATTTTCTCTCTTTATTTTTTTCTCTCTTTTTTCTCTCAGCAATTTTCTCTCTTTCTTTTGTATTCTTCTCAATCACTCTCTCTCTCTCTACCTATCTCTCTCTCTCTTTCTCATTTTCTATATCTCTCTTGTTTGACTATCTAGCTCCCCTTCCTCTCTCTCTCTCTCTCTCTCTCTCTCTCTCTCTCTCTCTCTCTCTCTCTCTCTCTCTCTCTCTCTCTCTCTCTCTCTCTCTCTTTTCCGCGCGCGCTCACTCGCTTGCTCCGTGCTCATACTTGCGTATCGTTTGATTACTTTACAGTACCGTGCAAACTCTATCAAAAATTTAGTTTTTGAACATAACTTTAAAATACGCAAACATATTGACTCGATCTTTTCAATTTTCGAGTTTTTTTCAATGGAAGTGTATGCTTTAGTTATAAAAAAATATGTTTGTGTCGTAAACCGAACTCATTCGGACCAAAACTCGAATTTTTCCATTTTTCTAACTTTGACGGAAAATTCAATTTTTTCAATATGTTTGTGTGCTTATAAAAGAGTTTTTTTCCACTTCGAATGACTCGTCCTAATGGATGTGAAAACGGGCTTTAGATCTGTTCTCAGATTATGAATGTTTTTTGTGCTAAACTGTAATACCATTGTTTTCTGGTTGCAGTTCATTCATCAGTATACCTAACTTCTTCGTGATTTTTGTCCCAATTGTTTCTGGGATCTATTTTGTAACAATTAGTTGCACTTTTAAACTACTTGATGCAAAGTGAAAGAAGTTATCAACAAAAAACCAATTTTATATGGAGTTTTGCACGGTAATGTATAAATATAGTCCCGTTCGGAGGAAGATTGCATGTTAGTGGTGTTTGCTGCTCAGGCCAAGAATGATCTAATCAGCACCATGTTATGTTATGCGACTGCTAACACTCTGGAATCAGAGAGCCGGAGGGTGCGTTCCTATCTAGCATTGCTATGGCAGTTTTATAATTGTATTTTTTCCACATAGAGGTAGTGTGTAAATAAAAGTATGCTACTCCTCGTTGATCTCGAGCAACGAATTTTTGTACCTAGCAGAGGAGCGGACTGTTGGAAGAAACTTGTGCAAAAATCGTGTAGTGTGACGGGAACCGAACCGCTACCTTTTGCACTCCGGACGAATGCTCTTAACCACAGAGCTACACACGCACACATGATAATGCATGTATTAAGGCCCATATAACAAGTGGCTTCCAATCGCATCATCTAAGCTGATGAGTGAAAGCCGCTGCTACGGATTTCATCGAAGGCCTAGACGTCTCTGTGTAAAGTGAGATGAGGGCCTTGTCCTTGTGTTCAATTGGCAAGAGCTCGAAAAGTTTTTTGCCCAGGTTTCCGAGATTCTATGTGAGACTCGGGAAAAATTGTGATGCTTGTTCATTTTTATTGATTTTTCTGCTGGACGTTCGTATTGTTGAGTCTGTTGTGCGGCAGCTTCTGTGTTTCTCGCTGTTTTAATGGAATGTTTCTGTGAATGGGATGAGGATCACTGCTCCGTACTTCACACTTTGAAACGCCCGATGGGCTTGTTGAATTTTCTGCGGAACGGCGGTTTTCAGTATTCCACTCGGACGTTTCTTCTTCATAAACGGTTTTGCGATCACCTTATGACTCAAACGAAATTCGCGGCCTCGTTGATCTTACTCCTAAGAATGAGCGCGGCCTCGTTGATCTTACTCCTAAGAATGAGCGCGGCCTCGTTGATCTTACTCCTAAGAATGAGCGCGGCTTCGTTGATTTTACTCCTAAGAGAGAATTATGGTTAAGTCGATTGCAAAAGATATCTAACCTGTATTACCATTAGTATTCTTTCTTTTTGTTTCAACCTTCTAACTTTGCCGAAAATACTTTGTCATGGCTAAAAGTCTTACAGGTAGCAGGTAGTTAAGTTAGGTAACAGTTAAATTCTAAATTTCTCATGTTTGAGAAACCGATTAGCGGAAAAGCCAACCAGGTGCGAGTTCCGGTCAAAAAGAATCGATAGGATGCGAAAATCAATAATCTTATCATCAAAACTTGAGAAAAAAGCAAAATGAGCTGCATAATAAGTAGTTCGGGTGTGGATGTGTCACTATTGAGCAATGGTTTTGAGTTCGACCCCCATTCCGGGCAGTTATATAATACTTGGATCATTTGGTTGAAAAACATCGCTAGTACTTGCATGTCTCTTGCTTTCTTCTCTGGTAAACACAATAGTATTTTCCATAGAAGTGGCCACTTGTTCAACCGGTTAGGTATCTCTCTCTCTCTCTCAAAGTGTGTTCTCTGGTGCCAGGCAGAAATTAGCTCGAGCAAGTGTTGATGAACCAAAAAAGTATCTATACTGTTTTGCTTGTTTCACTTCTATACTGAATTTTCGATCGATGCGTTTTTTTGTTGTTGGTTCATTGATCAGTTATAGAAGAAGTGTTGTTGAACAGTTGTAAAACTCAGAATTTATATATTTTGTTATACGTTTTTATTATATATATTTTTTGTTTTTTGTATTTCTGTTCTCCAAAAAACTAAGTTGTGATTTTTCTTAAATGTTGAGCTTGATGAACTTGACGTTGATACTATTTTAGGTTTTTGAGGTGTTTTTTTTTCAATTAGTTGAAAAACTTGATATTGCACATTTTTTTGTTTGTTTTCTAGATATAGATGTTTTTAATGTTGTAGTTCCAGCTGACGGGCTGAAAACTTTAAAAAAAAAAGAAGAAAGAAGAAAAAAAGAAAAAATACAAAAATAAGAAAAAAAAAGAATCAAAAGAAAAAAAAGAAAAAAAAGAAAAAAATACAAAAAAAAAAAGAAAAAATAAGAAAAGAAAAAGAAAAGAAAAAAGGGTTGTGCTTGCTGGCAATCTTCGCTGCTGGCAATCTTCGCTCCCCTCTCTCCCCGCATTTACTCATACTCGCGTCAATCTTCCAACTCATCTTCTTCTTCACGAAAGAAGAAAGAAGAGAGAAGAAGTTTCCTCAAGATGAATCCGTTCTCTAATTCTCAGCTGAATCATTCTCCATTCTCTCAGACGTGTCCGTGTTCTTCTACACAAATTCATCGGCTGTCGACGAATCGGCTGATCGAATTTATGGTAGGAGTTCTTATAATAAATACTGTCTCACGCAGGATTCTTGACTCTGTGCACTCGGTACCATTATTGATCCACGCCAGGTCCAAGAAATTATTGATTTTTTCGCGTTTGGGCATCGTACCAAGTTGTAATTTGAGTCATATAAAATTACCTGAAAATTAATTTTTTGGTTACTCTAATAGCGATTTCATAACACCAATCTCGTACTGAAATTGGAGTCAATGTTCAACCATTATGCAGATTCTCGGTCCATACTTTGCTTCCTGAGCGATTTGGAGGTTTTCGTCTCTTACCACTTCTTGGAACGACTGCTGTCATTTCATGTTTGAACAGAGAAGTCCTTCCGGAGACCGGAGTGAATTTTTCATGGTAGGTTTTGAAAATTGAATTGTGAATAAAATTTTCGAGATCATCAATAACTTGGCAGACTGGAGCTGTAACTCTCTTGAGAAATAGGAAACGGTTCGAATCGCAGTCTTCAATCGAGTTTAGTTCTATATAGAGCCGCTAAAATGTCATTCGTGAGCTAAATTGGGCTGTTTTGTTGTTTTACCTTCTCCTGTGATGCTGTAAAATCGCGTGCTTTTTGCGCTTTTCATCAGCCAATCATTCGCTTTTTCTCTAAACTTTTCACTTTAATCTTTTCCTAGTCAACACAATCTATCCATTTTGCCATTAGAAATAGGCTGAGCAGAATTCATTCAATGGGTTTCGGGAAAAAACGAGAAAGGAGAGCGACCATCTAGAGTGCTGGAAGAGTTGAAGCATCATGCTGACTGCGTTTAAAAGTCTTTTGATAATTTTTGGCTAGAGAGTAAAGTATCAGCTTTTTTCAGGCTCCTTAACTTTGCCCCATACGCCAATTGGAGAAATTCATCGCGACTTCCAGCAACTATCGACCCATGTCTTCGGATACATCCCAGCAACTATCTATCCATGTCTTCGGATACATGCCAGCAACTATCGATCCATGTCTTCATATGCATCCCAGCAACTATCGATCAGTGTCTTCGGATACATGGCAAGCACTTCTATCGATGTACTCAAAGCCATGGACTATACAAATCGCCTTAACTTAAGTAAGTTAACTTTTTTCTTCAAAAAGTTCATCGGAACTATTAGTTGCTGAATCATGCACGCAATCGTAAGCTTCTTTTTCTTGCAGAAACACAAATCTGACGGAAAAAAAACGGCGAGGAACCTATTTCAAAACTTCCGGATCCATGTTCCTCACAGGAGCGAAAAAATCCAAGGTACTCTCCTTTTATTTCGAGCAAATATCTTAAGAACAACCTGCAAAGTTTTTCTTTCGTCTCACGCGGCCTGAACCAACAGCAAATCTGAAAGAATCATTTTTCGCCTTTTTTGAAGTCAGAGGTTGAAAAATATCAAAGTTTTTGAACTAAAAAAAACGTTACTTCAAACTGACAACATTTACTCTCTTGCAGATGCCTCCGAGCGTGAAACCCAATGAAAAGAAAGAGAATTAAAAAAAAGAAAAGAATAAGGTCAGCTTGTCACTGTATAGATTTGTTCACATTCGACTGTTCTTGTTATTTCGTCGAGCTCTTATGCTAAACTTCTTGTTGAATGTGTCTGACTTGATTTTTCTTTTTTTAAAACTGTAATTTTAGTCGTTTCTAATCTAGATTTTCAAATGCAAATTTCTTGGGCGGTTTACAAATAATAGCTTAATGTTCGCGACAAAGGGTTGTTTTAGAAAGTAGGATGAGCGAAAAAAACACCTCTTCAATGATGAGTAAATTTAGAATCGTGCTTGAAGAGGTCTTGCAATATTCTTATACATATGTATACAAACAATGTTCTGTTCCCTCTTGATACCTGGAAGAGCGAATAGGGTATTAACCCAACCTCTCTTCCCCCCTCCTCCTCCAGAAACATCTTTTGTGTTGTTTTACATAGCGGAAAGCATCAACTTCAAGGCGTTATCAATTCTCGCATGAAGACATAAGTATTACGTAATTACGAGTTATTACGTTATATATATATATTTACCGTTTCACGACATTTCTCATGTACTCTTTCTTGTTTAGAGGTTTTGTTTGTGTTTGTATGTAATGCATTGTTGAACTCTTTTCTAGTAATACTGTAATGGAAGACTTACCAGCTTCGAAATTTGTAGAAGTGTTTTTTTTAAAAAAAAACTCCTTATTGACTTTCCACGCAACTCTCAACTACGTTCTAATACTGCACTCTTGGACCATTCCAGACCAAGGGCTTCGTTTCCGTATGACATGTTCATTGTTTAAACTAGGAAATCTAGGTTTGCAAACGTGCATTCTCTTTTTATTCGCGTCTTATTCTTCCTTGAGGAGAGATGAGTGCTTCCCGGCTTGATAGTGTCATAACTTGGTAGAATCAGCGGTTCTTCTTTTGGGTCAGGGCTAGGGTGGTTAGCAGTTAGGAAGTTTGAGACATCTAAAAACTGATAACTTTTCTTGGCATCCAGTGTTTAAACGGTTCTAAGATGGGAGTCAGACTTATTAGCATTGCTCAAAAATCAGGCACACTATCACTATTCTACGCGCGGAGTATCCCATGTACTCCTACTATTTTCTCTTCTCGGAAATGCTGAAGAAAATGTCTCTGATTTCTGAATAGTTTTGACTTTTTCGATCGAAATTCGCATCGTACAACTCAAATTTGAGCTCATAAGCTTCTGAATTGTTGAAGACTGTAAAAATATTGCTTTTGTAAGAATGAGAAGAAATAGAGCTTTTTTCAATTGTGAAGATGGAAAAATAATAAGCTTATGGGCTTCTAAATTTCGAATATAAGCGAGAAAAAATTGAGTTCATGCGTTTCTTAATTTTTAGGTTGGAAAATACTGAGATTATCAATTTTTCAATTGTAGAGATAAAAAATGAGCTTATGTTTTTCTTAATCATGAGGACAAGAAAATTCTTGTTCTCTTGGGTTTTCTCAATTGTAAATTCTGGAAAAATACTGTTTTTTGAATGAGAAAAATGGAGCTTTTTAAATTCGAAAGATGGAAAAAAATACAAAGTTCATGGATTACTAATTTAAATTTGGATAATTTATAAACCTCATGGTTTTTTTTATTTACTAAACTGTGTCAGACGCGTTTATTTCTGTTGTTGTTGTTGTTGTTGTTGTTGTTGTTGTTGTTGTTGTTGTTGTTGTTGTTGTTAATGTTGTTGTTAATGTTGTTGTTGTTGTTGTTGTTGTTGTTGTTGTTGTTGTTGTTGTTGTTGTTGTTGTTGTTGTTGTTGTTGTTGTTGTTGTTGTTGTTGTTGTTGTTGTTGTTGTTGTTGTTGTTGTTGTTGTTGTTGTTGTTGTTGTTGTTGTTGTTGTTGTTGTTGTTGTTGTTGTTGTTGTTGTTGATGTTGTTGTTGTTGTTGTTGTTGTTGTTGTTGTTGTTGTTGTTGTTGGCATCGTCGTCTAGTCTCTTCTCTTACAATTTGTCTCTGGAGTCGCACTTTTATTGGCAGTCGCTGCTCAAGCCGGTAGAAGTCATCCAAGTTATGCTGCAGGCTAGAGAGGAAGAAGCAAGTGTAACATAGGTTGACCTGCTGCATGTTGGAGTAACGCGCGTTGGACTGAAGTCATTCATCACTACCAGGTCTGAGTTGTCGATTGCCGAGGCCAGTTCTACTCCTCGCGGATCTTCGTCGATAAGCAGAGAGGAAGAAGAATCCCAGTCTTCATAATGCGCATTTACGTCACCGAGAATCAGGCAGTCTTTGAGCTGTAATAGTTCATCCCAGTTGGGATGGTGATTCAGCGGGCAGCTGCTGGTGGGGGATGGGGGGGAAGGTATACGTTGACCAGGGTTACTTCCTCTTCAGCAGAGCTGGATGCTTCGAGATTGATTGCCAGCGTCTCCAGGTGTTCGTAATTCATGATGTCAGAGAAATCTATGACACGGAAAGTCACTGATTTATGGAGTATGAACGCAAGACCTCCTCCTTTGTTACGTGATCTGTCCGATCTGATGACGATGAAGTCGTCATTCTTCGGGAGTTTTGTTCGATCAGTGAACTTCGTCTTCTGTATGGCTGCCGCTGCGACATCATGTTTCTGCTTGTAATTTATAACTTCTATCTTTCCTCCAAGTCTATCGTAAGATATTAAAGGTGTTTGAGAAGGTATTCCATTTCTTGTGGCGGGGGCTTTTGTCGGTACTGCTGCTGTTTTGCTTGCTGTCATTGTAGTCGACGGTACTGTATTCACTGCAAAAAATTTCCAATGTAGTTCGACTTCCAGTCGTTCAAGTTGACCAGTGCTGAGCAGTCCATGTGTAGATGAAGCCCTCCAATAAAGTTGGTGCATCTCAACTGCCCTTAGACTTCGCCATTCTTTTCATGCACACGGAACAGTACCAGCCGCGACATTAATCTCTCAAAAAAAGTTGAGCGATCGTGCGATGTATCTGTAAAGATGACATCATTGCTCGATGAATCAGATCATCGATTCAGTGTTATTATAACTGAAATATTTCACTATGAGATCATGGCTCTCTCACCTTCTTGGCCCAAAAATTTGGATCAGTGAGGTACGAGATGATCTTGCGAGAGCACGCGAAATAAAAAGAGAAAAAGATTTCAAATGCCGTCTTTCTCTCCAAATGAATCTCAAAATACTAAATAATCGCAATCTATTTTGTTTCCGTACTTAAACAAAGCAATTAACGTTTTTGGTTGAACATGAAGTATCGAGTCCGTGTAATAAGAAAAGGGCAGAGCGCAGACATTGACTCTGTCACTGGGTATTCCCGTAAGAAAAATGTAATGAAACTTGACTGGTTTGTAATTTTGCTCTACTAACTAGAATGAAATTGAATTACGCGCGTAAGTTCTAAGAATGGAATTTCGTGCAGGACCTTTTATTTCCAAAAAAAAGTTGGTCAAGGTGACATCATCTTTCAAAATTTTCGCCTAATTTGAATGGTATGAGGTCATTGCGCCGATGATCTCATCGTTTAGAGATTAATGTCGCGGCAGATCTTTGGGGGACCAGGATTTAGATAAGTAGAATTTGGAGCAGCGACGCCGGTGAAGGCCGCTCCACTACCAGAAAAAATTATGGTGATTTAGATCGAATTTCCTTTCGGATGATTGCCTGTCTTTGGCGACTCGAAAGGGAGTTTTTTCGCGGCGAAGACGGACCAGGCGTGGAGAACGCGTTTATTCCTCATCACCTTCGTCGTAATCTTTACAATCTTCTGGAACCGTTGCCCTATCGCCTCCGCCTCTACTTTCATCTCCTTCCTTGCTCTCACCGCTGCCGTCAGCTACTTCCGTTGTCATTCCATATACCGCCTCGTTTTCTTCGACCCTATTTTCAGCCCCGCCTCTCTCAAACTGTTGCCGTCTCGTCTCACTGCATTCATACCCACCTTTATCGCTTCAACTGTCTCAACTTACATTTTCACCGCTTCCATATTGCGACACTCTCGGTCTAAGGCCGACTTCTCGCAGCACTCTCGTGTACGTCTTCTTCGGCTCCACTGCTCTCGAACCGTGGCAGTCTCGTCTCACTGCTCTCGGCCGTGGCTCTTTTTTTACCGCTTTCCTACAACGAAGCTTCTTTCTCGTAGTGCTTCTGTTTCCGTTGCTTTGCATCCACTTCTCTCATCCCGTTGACGTCTCGTCTCACTGCTTTCGTGCTTAGTGTCATCCCTTCGACCACCTCAACTTCCATTTTCATCGACTACGCTGCTCCGCTACTTTCGACCCGTTGCCATCTTGTCGCAGCGCTTTCTTGTATGCTTTCTCCGGCTCCACTGCTCTCGTAGCGTAGCCGTCTCATCTCACTGTCTTCGTGCCCAGCGTCTTAGCTTCTGCTTTAGCTTTCTATTCAAGTGCTTCCATAGAAAGATACTCTCGGCCCGTCACTATCTTCTCGCAGCGCTTCTGTTTCCGTTGTCTTTGACTCCAGTGCTGTCGACCCGTTGCCATCTCTTCTCATGACCTTCGTGCCAAGTGGCATCGCTTGCCTCAGCTTCCATTCTCACCGCCCCAATGATACGATAAACTCTGCCCGTATCTACCTACTCGCAGTGTTCTAGTTTAATTTTCTTCGGCTTCAATGCTGCCGACCTGTTGCCGTCCCGCGTCACTGCCTCCGTCCCAGCGTTATTGATTTAACTGCCTTAGCTTCCTTCCTCGCAGTGTTCTAGTTTAATTTTCTTCGGCTTCAATGCTGCCGACCTGTTGCCGTCCCGCGTCACTGCCTCCGTCCCAGCGTTATTGATTTAACTGCCTTAGCTTCCTTTCTTAGCTCCTCCAGTGCTCCGCTACATTCGGCCTGTTACCAATTCCTCGCGGTGCTCTCGTGTACATTTTTTCGGCTTCATTGCGAGCGAACCGCTTTCGCCTCGTCTCACTGCCGTCGTTCCCAGAGTCATAGTTTCGTCTGCCCCAGCTTCCATTTCCACCGTCCTATACTACGATACAGTCGGCCTGTCGTGTAAATAAGAGTATTTCCTACTCCTCGTTGAACTTAAGCAACGGATTTACCGAGCAGAGGAGCGGATTGTTCGCAGAAACTTGTGCAAAAATCGTGTGGTGTGACCGGAAACGAACCCGAGACCTTTCGCATTCCGGGCGAATGCTCTTCCCACTGAGCTACACACGCACACATGATATTGCACATTTTGAGGACCATACAACATGTCATTCTCTCATTCGTCTCCCTCCGTGCACGGTTGCTCCTCGCACCGTCTCTTCCCTCGTCTGTGAGAGTCCTTTCCCGAGAAGATTTGGCGCTCCGGGATCGTAGCGCCATCATGAGCGACAGAAGAATGAGATTGAGGGACGACTTTGTCAAAGCCGTTAGGAAAGGAAGGAAAGGCAGAGAACGCTGAGGAGTGGAGTCGTCACATGTCGCAACAGATCCCATAATCGATGATGTTATATTACCGATGTGGCTTGCTGATCTTGATAAAGCGTTTGAATTGAAAAAAAATTGAACAACATGTCTCCCTCTCAACACCGAGGTCTAGGGTCAGAGTTCTAGGCGCCTTTGTTTCTGCGAAATAGCTCATACTCGAGTTTTCTTCTTTTTTTCTTTTTCTCTTTTTATCCTCTCTTCTCATCCCGGTTCGGCCCCCATGTAAATAAGAGTATTCCCTACTCCTCGTTGATCTTAAGCAACGGATTTTTATACCGAGAAGAGGAGCGGATTGTTCGCAGAAACTTGTGCAAAAATCGTGTGGTGTGACACACGATTTTTGCGCCATGATAAATGGCAGCAAATAACATGCGTTTTGACGGGTCTGCCAAGAAAAACCGTCAAAAAACAGTCGTCACATGTCGCAACAGATCCCATAATCGATGATGTTATATTACCGATGTGGCTTGCTGATCTTGATAAAGCGTTTGAATTGAAAAAAAAATTGAACAACATGTCTCCCTCTCAACACCGAGGTCTAGGGTCAGAGTTCTAGGCGCCTTTGTTTCTGCGAAATAGCTCATACTCGAGTTTTCTTCTTTTTTTCTTTTTCTCTTTTTATCCTCTCTTCTCATCCCGGTTCGGCCCCCATGTAAATAAGAGTATTCCCTACTCCTCGTTGATCTTAAGCAACGGATTTTTATACCGAGAAGAGGAGCGGATTGTTCGCAGAAACTTGTGCAAAAATCGTGTGGTGTGACGGGAACCGAACCCGTGACCTTTCGCGTTCCGGGCGAATGCTCTCCCCACTGAGCTATACACGCACACACATGATAATGCACAATCAAGGCCCATACAACAGTCGTCAATTTCTCGTAGCGCTCTCCTGTACTTCTTCTCCAGCTTCACTGTTCTCGATCGGTTGCCGTTTCGTTTCACTGCCTTCGCGCCCAGCGTCACCGTTTCAACCGCCTCAATTTTAATTTCCATGGCCTTCATACAAGGACACAATCGACCTGTGACCAACTTCTCACTGCGCTATTGTTTCCGTTGTATTTGCCTCCACTGCTGTCAATCCGTTCTCGCCTCGTATTTTTCCTACCTTGGTGTCCATTGTTGTCGGTTTCACCGCCTCAGCTGCCAATTTTGCCGACTATACTGCTCCGCTACTTCTGGCCGGTTTCCATCTTCCCGTGGCGCTTTCGTATCCATTTTTGCAGCCTTCCCTGCTGTCCACCAGCTTCGGTCCCGAATCACTGCCTCCGTCCCAGTGTTATCGCTTTAACTACCTATCTTCCATTTCTAATCCCTACTACGATACACCAGCTCTGTCGCTAACTCCTCCCAGCACTCTCGTGTACGTTTCTTCAACTCCACTTTTCTCGAACCATTGCCTTCTCGTCTCACTTCCTTAAGCCCAGCGTCATCGCTTCAACCGATTCAGCTCACATTGTTACAGATTCCACTTCTCCGCTGTTTCCGGCCAGTTACGATCTTCTCGCAGCGCTTTCGTATCCGTTGGCTTTGCCTCCACTGGCGTCAATCCGTTATCTCCTTATATTTTCTCTGTCTTCGTGCCCATCTACAGTGTTTTCACCGCCTCAGCTTTCATTTTCACTGGCTCCATTGCTCCGCTGCTCCCAGCCGGCTCCCATCTTTATGCAGCGCTTTCTGTTTTTTTGCCTTCCATCTCACTGCTTTCAAGCCGTTGTCGTCTCGTCTCACTGCCTTTGTGCCCGGCGTCATCGCTTCAACCGCTTCAGCTTCGAGTTTCACCACCTTCATACCACGAAACTCTCAGCATATCGCGAATTTTTCGCAGCGCTTCCATTTACAATTTTTCGGCACCACTGCGTTCGATCCGCTGTCGTCTCGTCTCACTGCCTTCGTGCCCGGCGTCATCTCTTCAACCGCCACACCTCCCATTGCGACTGATTCTTGTGCCCCGCTACTTCCGGCCAGTTTCTATCTTCTCGTAGCGCTTTTGTATCCGTTGTGCACTCCACTGCTTTCAATCCATTCTCGCCTCGAGTTTTCCCTGCCTTGGTGCCGAGCTTGTTCCCTTCAACCACCTCAATTTTATCTTCGCCACCTTCACTGCTCGGTTGCTTTCGGCCCGTTGCTGGCTTTTCGCAACACTTTCGTATTCGATGCCTTCGCTTCCACTGCTGTCAACCCGTGCTCGCCCCGTATTTTTTCTGCCTTCGTGCCACGCCTCATCGTTCTCAACGCCTTAAGTTCCATTTTCACCGCCTCCAGTGCTTCGCTACTCTCGGCCTGTCGCCAATTTCTCGCAGCGCTTCCGTTTACATTTTCTTCGGCTCCACTGCTCTCGACTGGCTGCCGCCTCTTATCACTGCCTGTGTGCCCTGCGTCGTTGTTTCCCCCGCTCTAGCCCATATTGTTATCGACTCCGCTTCTCCGCTTCTTCTGGCCGTTACCATCTTTATGCAGCGATTTAGTGTACTTTTTCATTCTGCTTCACTGCTAGACCCGTTTCCGTCTCGTCTTATGGAGCGTTAGAATATCACTTTTCACTTTGCTAAGTGATTTTCTGCTAAGTGATTTTTTTGAACGCTCCAATGTCTCACCACGAAAACATGGACTACGGTAAAAAGAAAGAACACATACATTCTAATGGAGCGTTAGAATTCGCGAAACATAATTTTCCTATTCACAAAGAATCTCCATGTTAGGCCTAGAAACTCTTGAATATCGTCGTGCTATATCTGACCTTTTATTTATTCATAAATGTGTCCACAAAAAATGTGAACTTGAAACTATGAACTTGTTTCAGTTGTCTGCAGTACAGAGATTTTCTCGCCATTCTCATGAGCTCAGGCTAAAAACACCTCATAATATTAGCAAATGTTCTATTTCTACATGTGTTTCTCGCCAGCTATCAGTATGGAATTCATTACCTTTTGAGATCGTCAGTACACCTAATACTGCTAGTTTCAAAAAACAATTATTATCTCTGCCTACTGAAAAGATATTACCTAAACCTTTCGTTCATGACTAATATAATTGTCGATTTTAAGTATATCACCCTCCCCCCCCCCTTTTTTCATCTATACCGCAAGCCCTAAACACCGCCACTTAGAAGAAAGTCCATGCATTTAACTTTGTTCTTGTTTGTGTTTTCATGATATCTCATGTGCTTGGAATAAAGAAATGAAATGAAATAATGAAACATAACGTTATCCCGTTTTTTTCGAATTGCGTGAACGTCTTGTTCTAACCTAAAATGTGTACAATTAGTGAGAGAAATATAACGTTCGAGACATGAGCAGCGATGTCTTTTTTTCTTGCAGCGAGAGAGTTCAAACGGGATATCGTTATGTTTCATTATGTTTTCGCGAATTCTAACGCTCCATTAGAATGCATGTGTTCTTTCTTTTTACCGTAGTCCATGTTTTCGTGGTGAGACATTGGAGCGTTCAAAAAAATCACTTAGCAGAAAATCACTTAGCAGGAAAAAAAAATCACTTAGCAAAGTGAAAAGTGATATTCTAACGTTCCATTACTGGTTTCGTACCTAGCTTCATCACTTCGACTGCCTCAGCTTCCATTTTCACCGCCTCCTACGTTGTTGCCAATTTCTCACAGCGCTCTTGTTTACCTTTCTTCGACTCTATTGATATCGACCCGATGTCGTTTCATCTCACTACCTTCCTGCCCAGCGTCATCGTTTTCACCGCTCCAGCGCCCATTGTCATCGACTCCACTTCTCTTTTACTTCCGGCCCGTTACCATCTTCTCGCAGTGATTTTGTGTACAGTACCGCCCAAAAAGTTATAATATATAGGGTTATTGAAAATAACTTTTTTCAAAGATAAAATTCAAAGCTCAAATTTTCACAGAAGTTTTTTTGGGTGTCTGTACCGTACCGGACGTCGTTTTGAGTGATTTATTATTTATCTCCAGGAAATACACCGAAATTGGTATATCTTCCATTTTTCAGTTTTTCTCCATGATTTTTTTTAGTTGATTTTTTGTTTGTTTACCGAACTTCATTCATAAAAATTTTGTTTCAAGTCATGGTTCGAACTGTTGGACATCGAAATACAAGTAAAAGAATGCAAGAAGCTGTTGTTGCTGGGGCGAAACAGGGCCGGTCACAGAGCGAGCTCGCTCAGCAGTTCGGGGTAACTCAGAGCGCTATCTCCCATATCCTCCGGCGTTTTCGAACCCAGGTAAACGAATTTTCTACAACTGAATAACTTTGGAACACAAAAAAATTGCAGGGACGAGTCATCGTGAAGACAAGTTCGGGGAGACCCCGCGTAACTTCGAGGTACATGGACCGAAGCATCCTGCGCGCATCTCGCGAAGACCCGAAACGCACTGTTACAGACATTCAAGCTATCATATCAACGCCCGCGACTCCTGCTCCTTCAATAACTACCATCAAACGCCGTTTGTAAGCCGCTGGACTGAATGGAAGGCGGCCTGCAAAGAAGCCTTTCATCAGCGAAAAAAATCGTAAAGTTCGAGTTCAGTGGGCTAAGGATCACCTCAGTTGGACACGCCGTGAGTGGTCTCAGATTGTTTGGAGCGATGAATCCAAGTTTAATATGTTCTGCAGTGACGGTCTGAGGTGGGTAAGACGTCCAGCGGGCAAGCGTTTCCTGCCGCAATACCAGTCGCTCACAGTCAAACATGGCGGTGGTTCTGTGATGGTCTGGGGCCGTTTTTTCCGCCAGCGGCATGGGTCCAATTAGACGTATTGTCGGAAATCTCGATCGTTACGGCTATGAGAACATAATGGAAAGCACTATGCGCCCTTGGGCCCTCTCCAAATTCGGCCGTGGGTTCACCTTTCAACAAGATAACGACCCGAAACATCGATCTCAGCACGTTCAGAACTGGTTTCGCCGTCGGCATGTGGATGTTTTGGACTGGCCGAGCCAGTCTCCCGATTTGAACATCATCGAAAATTTATGGGAACATTTGCAACGAAAATTGACGGGAAGAACATGCAGAAATGCTGATGAAAAGTTTAAGCAGCTAGAGGAGGAATGGAAGGCGATTTCGCAGGCAACCATTGACTCTTTGATTGATTCTATGCCTCGTAGATGTCAGGCAGTCATTGACTCGAAAGGATATGCCACCAAATACTAGAATATTTGTTTTATTACTTCGAAAAAACTGAACATCTCTATAAGCACTTTTTACTATTTCCATTTTTTTTACGAATAAACCTAATAAAGCATTTTCCAAACTTGTTCTATTACTCGAAACATGTGAATTTGGCTTGTAAAAAATATCTGAAAATTTGATCTTCATTCGTTTTTTTTGAAAAAAGTTATGTTCAATAATTCAATTTATTATAACATTTTGGGCGGTACTGTACGTTTTTCCCTGCTCCACTGCTCTCTTCCCGTGGCGATCTCGTATCACTGCCTTCACGCCCGGCCTGATCGCTTTAACTGCCTTAGCTTACACGTTCATCTCCCAAACTACGATAATTTAGCCTGTCGCCAATTTCTCACAGCGCTCTTGTGTAAGTATCTTCTCGACAAAGAATACAAAAATCCTACTCTCGGAGGTCATGATCTCCTCTCAAAACTTGGAAGTATTCCTCAATGCGATGCAACCGAGAAGAATCTTAGGGACATATATTATCAAATGAACGAAGTTGTCCATCTTCTGCTCCCTGATGGAGAACTTGATAATACAGAAATGATGGTGAACATAATGCTCTCAAAACTCTCAATTTCCCTTCAGTCCAACCTGATTAAAGAAAATTACAATCGAACAGCAGACAATAAAATTGGAGTCTTCGATGTTCTAAAAGGTCACTGAAAAGAGAGTACGAATGGGAAGGATTGAAAGAATGCTTTCAAATACTAAGAAAAAGTCAACAGATAGTTCATCATTTCAAAGCAACACTCTGGCACCACAACTCAACATACCACAATTCAACAACCGTTCGGGACAACCGTTCCATAAGCAATCTGGTCCAAACACACAGAAATGGCAGAAGTCTTACACTTGCGTGTTTTGTGATATGAACCATATGAACAGAGAGTGTTCGTTATTGCAGGTCTCTTCGAGCGCAACCTACTAAAAAAAACTGACCAGCCTGCCATTGTTCGATAGAGTTGAATTTTGATTCAAAATCACTTGTAATGATTGTTGAACTGTATTGTACACGATAGCTTTTTTCGGATTGCTCAACTGATGTTCTATAAAGTATTAACTGTAACACAACAGTTTTTATTGTTTTGCTTCATAAATGAATTTTTATAAACTCGCACCATGCGTATAATTATGAGCATTGACAGGAGATTCTGACTAACTGAATGGAATAGCCCAGATCTTCCTTGGATAGGAGTTGAAATAAGTTTTTGATCCACGAAACTTTACTAGTTTGGCTTGGCGTCGCAAACGACTGCTTACACGCATCTATTAACTTCCGGTTTCAGTTTGCTTGCTGGATAGAATGTCGGGTTGGAGAATTTAAAAGTCTGGATGAGATTTCGAGCATGTTTCTAGTGTGCTAACTCGGTCTTAAAGTAAAATTTCGTAGTCAATTTATACAAATTCTGTTTCAGCATCTCGTATATCAGAGATCATAGGAAGGAAACATTTTTCTAATCAGGGAAGCTGGTCATGCTATGTAGGAATGATAATATGAAACGAACAGAGAACTCAGTTCACAAGGTAACTGAGTAAAAATTGACATCCGGGCTCTGAATGTGTTCTCCGAAGTAAATACCTCACCAATCTACTTTTTTTGAGCCAGTTACATTGTAAGTTGAAAAATTCAGTTCCTTGCAAAAAGGTTTCTAATTAGACAAAAAGTGATTGTTTTTAATATTTAGCTTGAATAATAATGGAAGACTCGAAATCTAACCAATTAAAAAAAACAAAAACAAAAAACAATAGTTTAACAAATGGATTTTGGGCGAAAAATAGGGTCAAAATGAGTTGACCCCGAACTCCAGAACATTATGTCCTTCTAGTTTTTGTTTTTGCCGGCGACTAGTTCACATCGAAGATGTTCGTTCTAGCGAAATCCTTCTTTTTATGAAAAAAAAATCCCATTTGGTTCTTATGAGAAGAACTTCTTGTCTAAAATCAAGCACCGTGACTGCGAAATGTTGTTTGCGGACAAGGCAGATGAAAACTGAGAAGAATACAGGGAAGAGCCATGAACTTAGCGAAGAGAACGGTTGCCTCCACGCGAGCTAATCACCATCGAGATCTTTACGATCGACTAGAAATAAAAGGTGAAAAGGCCATCTACCGATTGGCTAAGAGGAGGACGAGAGCGTCTTTTCACCTTGAGTACTACAGGGTGTTTCAAAAGTACTGGCACAAAGATTTTACCTTCTACTATTTTCATTCATTATCAGCGAATGAGGTTTATATAATTAAAAATGTTTATCAACAGCTTCAACAATTATGTTTTACAACAGTCATTCCCTTCGGCCTTAATGACAGCTTTGAGACGACGAGGGTATGCCTCGATGGTTGCCCGAAGTGTCTCTTGTGGAATAGTGTCCCATGCTCGGGTAAGGGAGACTTTAAGCGCTTCCAAATTTTTGTGATATTTTGCACAAGCCTTTGCCTCAAAAACAGCCCAGATGGAGAAGTCGAGTGGATTGAGCTCGGGGCTATTAGCCGGCCAATCATGGGCCGGTATGAAGTCGGGCAAATGATGTTTGCACCACTCTTGAGTCTTCTTGGATCTGAGTGTCCTGTTGATACCGTCCTGTTGATAAGTCCAGTTTTTGGTTTTGAAGTGAGCCTGGGACCAAGGTAGAAGATGCTTCTCAAGAATTTCATCAATGTACGCGTTAGTATTGATTTTGGCGCCTTTTGGCATGAAAACGAGAGGAGTGCGACCACTGGAGGAGACTGCCGCCCAAACCATGACTTGTGCAGGATGAGAATCGCATTCGATGACGTGACCTGCATCGTTCGCTTGCTGTGAACTCTCCGCGAGGTTTCTGGAGTTTCGGTGGTTGTAATGAGCCTCTACTGTGAAAAGCTTCTCATCTGAGAAAACCGTTGTCAAGTTTTCGGCCCGCGCCAGTAGCAAGCGGAATTTTTCCCGTTTTCCTATTCTCTGCGCTTTAGTCAAGCGATATCTTGTTTTGCAACTTGTAGGGAAACATCTTGAACTTTTTCTGACGACTCGTCACAACGATGCTACTGAGAAATGAAGCTCAGAGGCCATTTTCCTCAAGCTTCTCTGCCCTTTGCGTTGTATCCGCTTCTTGACAATTTTCATGATATGAGAAGAAGTAGCGGTGACCGGTCTATCGCGTCTACCGAAGCGTGGACGATCCTCTTGAGTTCCACGTTTGATAGTGTGGTAGACGGTTCGACGAGGAACATCCAGTATGTTACAGATCTCAGAAGGTTTGCGTCCCGCACGACTTAAAGTCAGAATCGCGGAACGTTTCGAACTTGGACGCACCATTCACCTACAAAACAAAGGGAAAAAATCAGAATTTTGGACACATAATCAACAAAGACTAGAGAAAAATTTGTGATGTCTTGCCAAGTCAATTGATGCATAGAGCGCGCGAGAGGCGCGCGCGAAAAACTGTGTCAGTACTTTTGAAACACCCTGTACAAGTGTATCAAGGACACAGATAAAAACGGCTACAAGACACTGGGGGAATTCTTAGACGCTGGCAACAGCACTTCGATGAGATCTCGAACGTTCAGTTTCCGCAAAAGCTATTCCCGAAGGCACAAGCTCTGCCGGCCCAGTCGTATCACGGTTGCGAGGTATCACGGTTGTGGAATACGAGGTATCACGGTTGTGGAAGTGACAAGAGCTATCGTCGAAATGAAAGGCTCGAAGGCGTTTGGCCCCAATGACTTACCCGCGGAACTGTGGAAATTAGAGGAGCTCAGAGGAATTGGGATAATTCAGCTGACCAATTTATTGAACGCGATTGTCAGAGCTGTGAGAGCTCCCAAGGATTGGAAGACCAGTACTACTGTACCGATATTCAAAAACAAAGGCGATCCAGAAAACTGCTGCAACTACCGGCCTATTCGGCTTCTATGCCACACAAGGAAGATTTAGGAACAGAGACTCCGAGAAATCGTCAGACTTAAGATCAACCAATGTGGATTTGTGAAGGGCTCGGGTACATCAGAAGCAATCTTTGCTGCAAGTCAACTGATGGAGAAGCGCAGGGAAAAGTCGCAGCCTCTCCACCTTGCTTTTCTCGACCTTGAAAACTTGTTCAATCGAGTTCCGGATCAACTAATTTGGTACGCTCTGCAGGACCACGATGTACCTGAACAGCTTATCGATTGGGTTCGAGTGCTGTATTATTATTATAGAAAAAGGTAAAAGAGGTGATAAATTTAATTTATTTACTGCTGAGACTATAATGTAGCAGAAGTCTGTTTCGCCTCAACTCAGACAGACTTCTGCTCTCTCTGGGTGGGGATCATCAGTGAGTGCCCAGAGAGAAAGAAATGCAGACGCTACGAGCAGGGTGAGATGTCAGGTCGGTATCTCGGACAGTTTCCCAGTCGAAGTTGGCGTACACCAAGGGTCTGCACTCTCGCCTCTCCTTTTCATCCTAGTGATGGACACGATCACATGAGATCTTCAAGACGCTCACGCATAGACTCTCTTGTCCGCTGACGGTGTTCTTCTCGCAGCTGAAACCAAGAGCGAACTGCAACAGTGTGCGCCAACTTGGAGTGACCGACTGAGCCAGTTTGGACTCTTCTAACTTGAAAAAAACATCAACACCTTGAACGAAGCGCACAACCCGTTTTAGAAATGGAAATCACTCGCAGTTATATAAAATTTAGTGGAACTTCTGGTAACTCACAAACCAGTGCTCAAGCCAAACCGCATGCAAAGCGAACATTGCCTTTCGGACGAACCCTTGAAACAGAAAAGCTGTAGAAGAGAAACGAACGCCTTTCTTCAAAAAACGGTTATTTATTCTTTCTTTCATTCGTCTCCCTCCGTAAGCGGTTGCTCCCCGCACCGTCTCTTCCCTCGTCTGTGAGAATCCTTTCCCGAGAAGATTTGGCGCTCCGGGATTGTAGCGCCATCATGAGCGACAGAAGATGGAGGGTTGGTCCCCAATTTCTAAGGAAGGCAGAGAACGCTGAGGAGTGGAGTCGTCACATGTCGCAACAGATCCCATAATCGATGATGTTATATCTCCTATGTGGCTTGCTGATCTTGATAAAGCGTTTAAATTGAAAAAAAAAATTGAATAGAAAATTGAAGCTCAGATTTTCCGTTTTTTGTTGTTGAATAACTTAAGGTTTTTTTCAAGCTGAGTAGAGCTTATGGAAAAGGATACTTATGGAAAAGACATGAATTTCCAGGATTTCGTGACCTTGCGTATCCTAGTCTGCAATGGATGTACGTTTAAGGCTTTGAGAGTTTTTTTTCCTAAATATACCACTAATTTGTCAGATTTGTTTCGCGATAGAAGTCGTAGCTTTCGAAAAAAATCACTGTTTTTCTTGTAAAGTAAGAGCGAAGGAGTATTGAAATGAAATAAGTTTCTATGGAGAGTTCGAATTTTACCAGAGCAGTACTCCAAGTTCTTCCGACTTCATCTCCTACAGTGTTCAGCGACTATTGCGATTGTCATGTGCGTCTTCGTCAAGGTTATTTTAAAACTCACATAGGGCAACACAAAAAAGTATGGAAAATGACACATAGAAATTTGAAAGTAAGACTATTCGTACTTAAAAAGTGAAGAATTATCATTGGGCGTGCATAGAAGTATTAATAGTGATGAGGGCTGGGACAAAAAAAATAATAAAAAAAAGTTTTTTTTAGCTAAAAAAATCAAAAAAATGTTTTCTTCAAATAAATTTTTTACCACCCTTTTATTGAATTATTTTGTTATTGACATTTTCAGGAAAAAATAAGTTTTGATGAAATAACAGCAAGTAGAATCTCAAAAAACCGGAAATGAACCCTGAAAATTTCAACAACAATATTAATCATTTCAACGGTCTGAAATTGTTAGAAAAACGTTGTTTGTCATTTTCAAGAATGGTTAAACAAGTGAGATGAAAGCTTTGAAGAATTTTAACAAAGAAAGCTTCAAGTGCTGAAAGAGAATTAGAAAAGCAAAGTTCTTTTTTAAACAAAATTTCTTACCATTTCAACAAATTATCATAAAACCAATAAATTCGAGTTTTATTCATAATTAAAGTTTTCATTATTCCAAGAATAAGTTTTAGAAGTTTCAAGTGATTTTCTTTTCAGGAATAGAAACAGAAAATGAAAAATATCATAGTGATTTTGATTTTTCTGTACTAAAAATGGAGGAAAACTTCATTTAATTATCTAGAGTCTTATTTGAGTTCACACCAAAAAAATTCGTTGAATATTGAATATTTAAGAAACACATGTATTGTGAGATCTTTTAGTTTTTTTTTTGGATAAAAGGTAACCAAAATTAGTTACAAACACACTAAAAATTTTGGTGAAAATTTGGAATTTTTTTGGATTTTGTTGACTTTTTTTATTTTTCGAGGAAAATTTTTTGTTGTTGAAAATAGTCAAAAAACTCAACAACAAAAAAACTGATAATAAAAAAAAGCCCAGTCCTGATGATGATAACTCGCAAGTATGATTAGTCATACTTTCAAATTTATATGTATGTGTGATTTTCCATACTTAATATTTTGTGTGTGTTGGGCTAGAGCACATTTATAACTTTGATGCTCTCCACTGACAGGAGTTTTCAGCACAGCCTGCACGGCACAATTGTTTTTGCGAAGCGCTATATATATACTTTACCCCCAAGCCTTCTCCTACTCCCAAGTACAGAAGAACCAGCTAAACAACAGTGAATGGGAAAAAACTAACTTAAAATCCATGTTGGAAATAGCATTAGCAGAGATTCACTGAGACACAAGATATAATAAACTCGAATGAAAAAAAATTATCAAATCTGAAGTTTAAAAAAAGTAAAGCTATTGTATTATGACAAAGAAGTTAGAACTTTTCGTTCATCGTTTAATTATTAAACTTTAATACAATGAGGTAGTGAATTATAAGTGAGAAGCAAAATATTGTTCTCAGTTCAATGACGAGCCCGTGAATTGATTTGGAAAAGTGTCAGTTAAGATGTTAGAAAAACTTGTAAACTTTTGCACTACGCCAGGCTAATCTGTCGCGCGGCTCTGCTCCCTGTTACGTTCAGTTAATGACTACTACTTCGTCTATTTCCGCTCTGAGGCACTTTAGTGTAGGGGTGAGTTGCTCTACTGGGAGTAGCTCGGTGAGAGTTCGGACTCGCTCTGATGAGTAATTTTTGCAAAATTTTAATTTAACATCAGAAAATTATTTTTACATAAAAAAAGCGCTTAGGCTTATGAAAAAGTTGGCTTTAATCTACTTTAGCCGTCTAAAGTTTTTTTTCTCAGAAAGAGATTTTATTCATGAAAACTCCCTTCCCCCTTTCTCCTTAGGGCCCCCTTCCCCCCTTCGGGCCCCCCTTCCCCCTCCCCCCCTAGGGCCCCTATCCCCTCGCTTAGGTCTTCGCTTAGGTAGGACCCTCTTCCTCCCCCCTTCCCCCTTTAGGTGTTAGAAAATTACAAGTGTTAGAAAATTATAATTAATTTAATTTAATTTGTTCTAACAGTTGTGACAGTTCAGTCTTTTTTTGAAGGAAGATGAATTTGATGTATTGAGCTTCTAATTTTTCGTCCTCAAGTTTTACTTCTCTTGAGTAAACGGTGGCGAGTGAAACTTTAAACTTGTGAACTTTTACAGTACGCGTGGTGGCGCGGCCCCGTGGATTAGCTGCCCTAAAACACGGCCTGGCTCTAATTACTTCTTTTTTCTTACTTGTTCTCTTTCTTTATTTTTTCTCTTTCTTTTTTCTTTCTCTTTCTTTTTGAATTATCTTTATAAAATTTGGGGAAAGGAAAGGGGGAGGAGGGTTTACCTAAGCAGGGAAGGGAAGGGGGCCCTAAAGGGGGAAGGGGGAGGAAGAGGGGCCTACCTAAGCGAAGACCTAAGCGGGGGGGGGGCAGGGGCCCTAGGGGGGAGGGGGAAGGGAGAAAGGGGGGAAGGGAGTTTTCATGAATAAAATATCTTTCTGAGAAAAAAATCTTTGGACGGCTAAAGTAGATTAAAGCCAACTTTTTCCTAAGCCTAAGCGTTTTTTTTAATGTAAGAATAATTTTCTGATGTAAAAATACAATTTGGCAAAAATTACTCATCGGAGCGAGTCCGATGAGTAATTTCAACGAGCAACTCACAGTCGAGCACACTCACCCCTACACTAAAGTGGCTCATAGTGGATATAGACGAAGTAGTAGTCATGAACTGAACGTAACAGCCAAGCCAGCGGAGGCCGTGTTTTAGGGCAGCTAAGCCGTTTGGCCGTGTTGGTGTATGTACTGTAAAATTTCACAAGTCTCTGACACTCCATAAGAACTCCAAATCCCGACTCAGAAAACCGATGAAGAGGCTTGAACTGAAATGAGACTTTTTCGCAAGTTTTAAAACAAATTGAGGCATAATACAATGACTGAATCGCTCAGAATAATATAACTTGTGAAATTTTACAGTATGTGCGGCAGCGCGGCTTATCTGCCTACCTTCCGCGTTGCCGGCCTCCGCTGGCTTGGCTGTTACGTTCAGTTCATGACCAGGGCTGTGCGAAAAAAAACCAAAAAAAATTTTTCGAAATTTTTTTCGACTTTTTTTTTCGAATTTGAAAACCAAAATTGGTGTTTGAATACGCGCCTTAGGGAGTGTACTGTAGGTGCGTTGCGCATGTGTAGCATACGGAGAGACGAGAGAGAGAAGTAACTCAGTCTACGTTTATCGTGCGTTAAAGCAAGATGCTTTAAGTGGTAGTATCACTCACCACTCTGTTCTCACTCACCACTCTGTTCTCACTCACCACTCTGTTCTCACTCACCACTCTGTTCTCACTCACCACTCTGTTCACTCACCACTCTGTTCACTCACCACTCTGTTCTCACTCACCACTCTGTTCTCACTCACCACTCTGTTCTCACTCACCACTCTGTTCTCACCCACCTCAATATCGAGCGGTGACCTTTCTACTTGCTCCAATTCATTTCCATTTCTACTGCCTATTCACAATTATGTCGGCCTCGACAACAAATGAAGATGCAGCTCTCCTACAAAAATCTCTGAAAGACTTTCTTGACGCGGAAGAGAAGACACATTCTCTTCCACTCCACGTCGTACTTCTCCTGAGAACCTGCAACGCTCTTTTCGATAAGTTCTACACAAGCTCCGTCAGCCAAGAGACCATCCGAAAGGAGATCGATGAGAAGAAAAGGCTTCGCTCCGTCGTCATCGAGAGGGCTCCTGAAAACACCGATGCTCGTCCTTCCGCACAGACTCAGCACGATTCTCAACTCATTACCAGTCTTCTAGACGCATCTGGTATCGCCGTCGGTGGAATCTCTCACTTCAGAATGGGAAAGCTGCCGAATACGCCAGGAACGAGTTCGTCTAGACTTCTCAAAGTAATCTTCCCCACCAAAGGACATCAAAGACTGTTTCTTTCAAAGAGTGCCTTACTACGCAAGAAAAATCAATTCCAAGGAATCAATGTCCGACCCAGTCTTACTAAAGAGCAAAGAGAGAGAGAGTACTTGCTAAGACAAGAGAAACGTAAGTTATTATCGGAAGGAAAAGACTACGTCATCTTCGATGGTGAATTGATGCCCCGGAATGAAGCAGACCAAAAGCGACGATCTCCAGCACAGCCGCGCTACTCCGCCTTTCCAAATGCTCGAAGCAGTCAGAACATAACAGTACGAGCTCCGAAGTCGACACGAACAAGCAGCGCCCTCATTCGAAGCCAGACGAATCCTACGCCGAAGACGTCAAACTGAGATCATGTACCGGTCTGAAAGCTTTCTATTTCAATATTCGTTCAATTAAAAATAATTTTTCATTGTTCCGTTCCTTTCTTGAAATAGAGCAACCAGATGTAGTAGCTCTCAGTGAAACTTGGCTTAACTCTAGAGTAGCTGATTCAGAAATTACCGGTCTTCTTCCTTACAATGTTATTAGAAATGATAGAGACTCTAGAGGAGGAGGTGTGGCTCTCATAATGCGGGATCATTTAACTTTCGCTAGACAATCATTTTGTGATACATGTGAAGTTGTTGCGGTTGATTTGTTCTTAGCAAACTCATTCTGTCGTATAATATTTTGCTACCGTCCTCCAAATTACAATGCTGAACTAACTACTACATTATGCGATTTGTTAGTAGACTTAACAGCATCTTGTAACTTCCCAGCTATCGTAGTAGGAGACTTCAACAGCGACTTTTTAACTAATCCGTCAACTGTTTCTGATACGATTTTACGGTCTTTCGTAGATACTGCTGGCTATAATCTTATGCTTAATGATCCGACTCGCCATACCAAATGTATAGACTGGCTTTTGACAACTGAGAAGAATATTGTATCTAGCCCTTGCATCATTCCACCGTTTCATTCGTGTGATCATTCTGGAATTCAGTTCACCTTGCAATTTTCCTTTGCACTTCCTGAAAGCGATGTTATTCTTGATTTCGCTAGAGCTGATTTTGAAGCACTGAATGAATATTTTTCAAGTATAGAATGGGAGAATCGTTTTGACTATTTTCATGATATTGATGATTTGTATAATCGTTTCTGTAAAATAGTGCATGATGCGATAGAATTACATGTTCCGAGACGACTCCCTCGTTCTCCATTTGCCTCTTATCCTTCCTATATACATAGACTCATCAAATACAGAAATTCACTTTTTCTTGATATTACAATACCCTTCATTCGCACTATTTATATGAAAGCTAGTTCAGACCTTCTCAAAAAAGTTAAGAAATGGAATAAGTATTGTGAGAGGAAAAAACTGAAGAGAGCAGCTGACCTCTATCGCCATATTGCTTCCCTCACTAAACCTAAATCAGCTCCCCCACGCTGTTTGAAAACTGCTACTGGTTGTACTGTTGTTGATTCTCTCTCGAAATGTGATTTATTAGCTTCCGAGTTTGCATCTTCTTTCACTAAAGACGATGGCTTTCCTCCTCCAATCTACGGTGATTCTATTCCTCCCCAACCAGATGATCATTTGTTCCTGCCATGTAATGTTTACCGAGTTCTCTCCAAGCTCAAACCTACTGGTAGCGTCGGTGCGGATGGAATTCCTCAAATAGTTTTCAAAAAGTGTGCCAAATCACTCGCTCTTCCGCTCACTCACATTTTCAATTTCTCTTTATGGCTTGGTAAGACACCTTCCGTATGGAAACATTCTCTGATTACTGCTATCCCTAAGTCAGCGAAAGACTCTTCCCTACCGTCCTCGTATAGACCAATATCCATTCTCTCCCCTGCTTCTAAAGTCATGGAACGTTTGATAAGAGCTATCATCGATGAACATTTAGCGAAATTCGAATTCTTACCTCAAAATCAACATGGTTTTCGCTCCCGTGCTTCTGTTGTTACTAATCTTTTAGTCTGTGAAGACGACTGGACACAAGATATCAGTAAAGGCTTATCTATCGATGTGATTTATCTAGACTTTACCAAAGCTTTCGATACGATAAGTATACCTAAGTAATTGACAAAACTTGCACGTTTCGGTTTGTCCCTATCTTTGATGTCTTGGCTAGAATCTTTTCTTGACGGTCGAATTTTTTCTGTACGAATGGGCAAGACAATATCTGCTACTCAACCTGTGACATCTGGCGTGCCACAGGGTTCCGTATTAGGACCACTTCTGTTTTCTCTATACATTATCGAATTGAATTATGTGCTTAGCCCTTATCCGAATATACGCTATCAAGCATACGCTGATGACATTAAGTTATATGTATCTCACAGTGCTCACAATACATATAACTGAACGAACTATCGAAATGCAGAATTGTCTAGATAATGTGTATAATTGGTGCGTAGCCAACCATCTTTCTTTATCTTCGAACAAGACCTATCATCTACGCTTAGGCAAAACTTCTCCTCCTTTCAATTATCACCTAAATAACTGTGTTTTAAAAGTATCTACTCAAGTGAGAGACCTTGGAGTCCAACTAGTACCATCTCTTCGCAGACATGACACGATTCTTGAACGAACTATGAAGGCTACTAAAGCGATGTATGCTATGCTCCGCTCTATAAGCATCAATGATTCCCAAGTACTTGTTAAGTGTTTCAATACATATGTTCTACCTCATCTAGAATTTGCCTCTTGTCTATGGAATCCAATATACCGGAAGGATTCTGATCTCCTAGAAAAGGTTTTGAGATCTTTCTCTAGAATACTCTTTTATCGATGTTTCCCACAGCCTGATTATCCTCTCAGCCTTCCATGTTACAGAGATCGTCTGAATCTAATCGGCCTAAGTACTTTAGCCGAAAGAAGGGTGATTGCCGACCTTAAAATGGGTTGGAAGATCTTCAATGACAAGTCTATTATTGAAAAATCACGCATTTTCAAGAGCACCTCCTCTACCCGCACTAATATGAATGGTATTGCTATTGAATGCACTTCTTCGACGTCTAGATTCAATTGTTTCGGTTTACGTGTTTCAAGAATGTTTTACGTAATCCCGAGTGAAATACTGAATTCAAGAACAGTAGAGCAGTTTATAAATCGTCTCCGTAACGAGAATGTGATATGTGACCTGGAGAATAACTAGTAGCATTTAGATATTTGCCTTACTTTTAGATACTTGCCTTACTTTTAGATATTTGCCTTACTTTAGATATTTGCCTTACTTTTAGATATTTGCCTTACTTTAGATATTTGCCTTACATTAGATATTTGCCTTACTTTTAGATATTTGCCTTACTTTAGATATTTGCCTTACTTGTCGCCACACTTGAATATTATTTACAATGTCTCTCACCATAACTTTGCATTGCAAAATGTCGATAAAATAAATAAATAAATAGTATGAGTGTTGAGTGGTTTTTTTGGATTGATTGTTGTCGCAGATTTGACGTGAATCGTCAAGAAGAGTGTTAGGTTCTGAAACACGTTGGTTGTGTGTTATGCTTGGCTTTGATTTACGCTTAAAGTTGCGCAGTGTAAGTTGAAGGCTGAATTACTCGTTATTATTGTTAAAGTTATGGGTGAAATTGTGGTGATCGAGTTTTGCAAGGAGTGAGATTGTGAAGGTCGAGTTTTGCGTCTAGGCACGCCGTTTATCCTTCTCATTGTCTTAAGTGCTCGGATATGTTCGCGTTATTCGCTGATTGCTTGTCTCAGTTCTGTTTATCGGGGTAATCGTACACAGTAGTGTATGATAGTCACTGATGTGAGTTTCGTTTGTGATATTACATAATGTGGATCGAGACAACTTAGCTGCGTAGCTAGACTGAGCGCGCGTGCTTGGCAGTCAAAGAACAACGGAGCGAGCCGTGAGCGAAGGGTCATTGAGTAAAAAGGGTAGTCACCGACTACACATAGTTTTGATATCAAAACTCCTTGGTGGTCATAGCCGTATTCCAGTATTAAAATTCAATTTAATTGTGAAGAGAAGTTGATTAGAGTTTTTGAGGATATGTATTGTGTAAGGAAATGTGAAAGAATTTTTGACTTGAAAGTCTGAACGAGAAAGTTGTTCATAATGTAGCGAGTGAGAATTTTTATGATAGTAGAAAGTGTACAGAACTATGTATAAAAAGATGAGAATGAAAAAGTAAGTTACTGAGCACTCCCGAGTAAGTTGTTGGCATTATCGTACAAAAATTTTGTGAGTGAAGTTTTTGAACGTGTTCGTGTCATTGGGCCGGAGAGTGTCCCTCAAGTAGGATGCAGGAGGAGGTGCGGGAGCAATTAGTTCGCAATCACGGCATTAGTTGCTAGCTTAGCAGGATTTCGGATTGAAGAGTATCAGGGGTTCGGGTATACATATTTGGATGGTGGTATTGTGTGAGAAGGAAGTGTGATCGAAGGCCTCAGGGCAGACGAGATAAGCCGTGTAACAAGGATCAAGGGTAAGACCGGTAACGTACAGGCACAAGGTTAAGAACTGAAACAAGCAGGCACAAGAGTAAGACCTGGAACAAGCAGGCACAAGAGTAAGACCTGGAACAAGCAGGCACAAGAGTAAGACCTGGAACAAGCAGGCACAAGAGTAAGACCTGGAACAAGCAGGCACAAGAGTAAGACCTGGAACAAGCAGGCACAAGAGTAAGACCTGGAACAAGCAGGCACAAGAGTAAGACCTGGAACAAGCAGGCACAAGAGTAAGACCTGGAACAAGCAGGCACAAGAGTAAGACCTGGAACAAGCAGGCACAAGAGTAAGACCTGGAACAAGCAGGCATAAGAGTAAGACTTGGAACAATCAGGCACAAGAGTAAAACCCGGAACAAGCAGGCACAAGAGTAAGACCTGGAACAAGCAGGCACAAGAGTAAGACCTGGAACAAGCAGGCACAAGAGTAGGACCTGGAACAAGCAGGTACAAGTGTTGCGGAAGAACAAGTCCAAGTGACAGCGGATTCGTAATTAGAGTATCAGATTGATCGGAAAATTGGAAAAGTGATCAGTAATGGATTGAGAGAAGAAATCCGTAATGGATTAGAGGGGCTGAGTAACGTTGCCGGGGAGTCACGGCCGGAATTCAAGTACTTGGTGCAATACATGCATGTCATGTAGAGATAAGAGGAAAAGCGAGTTTGATGTCAACACATGACGAATCGGTCAGGGGTGAAGCTAGAACAGGCAGACAGGAGAAAGAAAATATCGAATTTCCGGAACAAGATAGAGGTGAGTTGTGACGCTGTGTAGAGAATAGATTCGGAGGTAAACCGATCAGCAGTTTTCGAGAAGGAGAGTTATTGGCTGACATAACCAACCGATTTGATGCATTGAAAGTAGCGTAAGAGATCGTCTTCTAAAAACGAGTCGACTGCAGAAAAGGGGTGGAATATATCAGAAGAAGAAAGAATTTTCCAAGCAAAACTAAAATTGGAGGCAATTCGGTTTCCAGTGAAAACCACTGGAAGAAGGTCAGAAAGAAAGGTACTATAATGGAGATAACATGAGACAGCCAAGTGATGGTCGTCAGGATTGCGGAAGAAAGTGAAAGGACAGACTTGCACAAGATTGCCAGTGCGATTGTTGCACAAGCTGAATTCGGTATTGTATGTATATTAAGGCGGTTGTAAGAGAGTAGAACATGGAAGCAGATTTACAAAGTCGAGTAAAAAAAAATGGCTGGAGCACTAAGAAGCAGATATTCAGATGATGGGCACCAAAGAGACGGTTGCCGGTGGCAGACATGTTCGCACATGTGTTAATGGTGAGAAGTGTCGCTCAAGAAGGAGATGGTAGAAATGAGTAGCGTTAACACATTGGTTTCTGAAGGTGTGGGAAAGGCTGGCACGTTTTTGTGGTGGAATCGCCCACTGCAAATAAATAATAAAATAAAAAAGAAAGTTTACTTGCGGAACAAAGTGCAGATCAAATGTGATATTGAAAGTACCTTGTGGCAAATTATATTCTTTATTCCAGTTGTTATGGTTCAGACATACAACGGATGGTGAGAGATCACAACATGGTAATCAATATTTTAAAACGAACAACAGCCAATAAATGACCAGGATTCTAATGTAAGTACTGCAATAGAAAGAGTACTGCAATAGAAAAGTACTGCAATAGAAAACAAATGTATCTCATATTACAGTAGGTTTCGAAAGGGAGAAACAAGTTTCTCTTAAGATGCATTTTTTACAGGAAAAGGGCGAATAGAATAGTAACAGGCGCTTATATTCTGAAAACGTTCTGTGAAACAAGGGCAGCGTCTGAATTCACAATCCGTTCATGTTCTTTCTAGGACTAAGAGCAGAAAGAAGTACTAGTGCACGGTCTCTACCTTGGTCTACGCTCATGGTTTATTCACTGCGGTCAAGTGTTGTACATCCCGAAGGCGGGTGTATTCAAACAAAGGTTATATGAGACGACGGATGGAGTTTACGACAGTAGTAGTCAATATAATTGGTGTTTGAATACGCGCCTTAGGGAGTGTACTGTAGGTGCGTTGCGTATGTGTAGCATACGGAGAGACGATAGAGGGAGCGCTGTAGCCTGCGAATACAGTAGATTCAAATCACGAGCTACACAGAGGCTGATTAACGACTCGATGATTACCCAGGCAAAGGACCCCTTTGCGAGAATCATAAGTCTGTCGCAGGATTGTAAAGAGGAGTCACTATGGTGGTCCAACATAGTTTCCGAATTCTTTACTGAGAGAATAACCTACCCCCTGTTTCACTCGTCATCCAATCTGATGCATCGAATGAAGGATGGGGAGCGGTCTGTAACAATCGTCGCACTGGAGGCAGATGGTCTATCCAAGAGAGTTCACTGCATATTAATGTCCTAGAACTAACTGCTGCGATGTTCGCTCTCTCATGTTTTGCAAATGGGATGAAAACCACGACAATCCAGCTAGAGCTAGATAACACTACAGCGGTTTGGTTTATAAATAAGAGAGAAGGCGTACGTAGCACGGCTCTTAACAAGGTTGCGCAGCAAGTCTGGGACTGGGCTATGAATCGTAATGTGCACCTCTCTGCTACGTATAGACCAGGCTCTGAGAATGTAGAAGCAGATTACGAGTCGCGAACTTTCTCGGACCATTATGAATGGTCCCTGGAAGACAGATAGTTGACATTCTGTGGGAAAGATGGGGTGAGCCTTCCATAGACCTGTTTGCCACTCGTCATAACACATAACACGAAGTTTTCTCTTTCCGCCCAGACCCGAATGCGAAGGCGTGCGACGCCTTCAGGCAAGCATGGTCGGACCTATACGCATACGCTTTTCCACCGTTCCGCCTAGTCGGAAGAACAGTCAGGAAGGCGATCCGAGAAGGGGCAAAGCTGATCGTGATCGCGCCAGATTGGCCGAGTCAGCACTGGTATCCCCTGTTGTCACAGTCGGCCCGGGATCTAATGAAACTACCTATAGTGTTGATTCTGAAAGATCTCAGGGGCAACGCTCACCCCATCTCCCCTCAGACACTGGAGCTCACAGCATGGAGAATGTTAGATCGAATCTTATGACAACAGGACTGGACTCCGTCGGAGTTGAAGCAGTAATGAACTCCTGGGCACCTTCTATGCTTAAGCAGTATGAGAGTGCCCTTAGGAAATGGTCGTCTTTCTGCGAGCATAGTCACATAGACGGGAGAAACCTTCTTCCCAAGCCATCATAAACTTTCTCTGAAGACTTCATGAAGATGGTCTTGGTTACTCTACAATCTGTACTCATAAAGCAGCAATCAGCAGCTATCTAGAGATTGTAGAGACTAAGGTTGAAGATACTCTGATTAGTAGAGATGTTAAAGGATTCTTTAGAATGCGCCCATCAAAGCCCAAATACGATAGTATCTGGGATGTTGCGCAGGTTATAAGTTTCCTTACCGAAAAAGGAGCTAGCGAGCAGCTCAGTCTGGAAGACTTTACTTTGAAGCTAACCATGCTCCTGGCCCTAACATCTCCTAATAGAGTGTCAGAGATAGCACGTTTTTCCCTATAAAACTTACAAAAAGGTTCAAAAAACTGGATATTCCACCTGGACTTTGTAAATAAAAATAGGGGACTGAGCAAACAACAGACTTCTGCTACATTATATTTTCAGCAGTGATATCTTAAATGTAAATAAATTAAATTTTATCAACTCTTTTACCTTTTTCGAGCGACATTCGAAAGATTTTCCGATCTGACTCTCTGCCCTATACACACCATGGAGGTTTACTTAAAACAAACATCACAGATTCGCCACGGCGAAGACAGTCTTTTGTTAAGTATAATAAAACCCCATGGGAAAGCTACGCCTTCTACAGTAGCTAGATGGCTTAAAACTACGCTATCTCGTGCGGGTATAGCGGACAGCTTCTCGGCTCACTCTACAAGAGCAGCTAGTACGTCCGCCGGCACTAGAAGGGGCCTTCCGTGGCAAGCGATCATGGCAGAAGCTCATTGGGCGCCTAGGGGATCGACCTTCGAACGATTTTATCACAAGGATGTGGAGTCTTTTCAAGACACAATTCTCACATCGGGGTATTCAATTCTTTATTCCGCTTGAAACAAAACATAATGTTAAGTGACGAAACAGATGACACTGTCACAAGAAAAGTGAATTCAGTGAAGGTTATGAAAAGTGAGATCTAAATATGACAAGAACAATGAGGAACATTTCATTTTAGGAAAATAGGAAAGCACACAAAAAAAAGCAAAGAAAGCAAAGCTTGTATCTTCAGTTATGAACTATTCATCAGCAATTAAGAACTATTCATCCGCAATAATAACTTGAAATTCCAAAAATTCAACTCACTCTTTATCATTCGAGAGCTAACTGAGAACACAAATAAAATTGAAAAAAAAGAGGAGAAACAGAAACAAAACATTTGAAGAAACAAAGCACTTGAATTAAAAATGTATTCTAGAGTTGGTGACAATGGTCTCACAATCAAGCTTGATAAGTTCATTTCTAAAAATGCTAGAAGAGCTTGTAGAAACCAAAGAACAAGGTAACTTATTCCAGACATTAATCATTCTTGAGGCACAAGTGCTTGTTCTGCTTTGATATTTACACGGCAAGCATATTCTGTAGTTATTCGACTCTCTCAGCGAATAAGGCGATGGGCAAAGTTTAAACATATTTGAGTAATCTACTTGAATATTTCCGTGCAGACATTTATGGATGAACACAAGATCGGCCACATTTCTTCTATATTCAAGCGAGGAGATGGAAAGAAAATTCAGTCTAGCAACATAACTCATTTTGGGTAATCCGGCCCTTTGTAGTAACCTTCGTGTAAATGATCTTTGCACTTTTTCTATGCAGTTAACGAGACCGATAGTTACTGGGGACCATACCTCACTCCCATATTCAATAAGGGGTCTTATGTATGTGGTGTATATTCTGAGCAGAACTTTAATTGATTTGGTTTTAAAGGCTCTGAAGATCATGTTTATACATTTTTGGGACTTTAGGGAGGTTAGTTCAATATGTTTAGAGAATGTGATATCTTCCTGAAATGTAATGCCAAGATCTTTCACTAATGAAGTAGTTGGTATGATATTGTCTTCTAGGTTATATGTTACTTTTGGATTCCTAGGACCACAGTGCATGATAAAGCATTTTTGAGTTGATATCACAAGTCCCCAAGTCAGTGAGTAATCGGAAATGGAATCCAGACTTTTCTGAAGAGAGTCTCTGTTCTTGGAAAAAATTTTGAGGTCATCGGCATATAGAAAACCATGGACATCTGGCTCTATGTGCTCCATGATATCATTTATAAATATTGAAAAAAAATGTCGAATAAGCCTTTGTGATAGCCGAAGCAGTGTAAGTATAATATTTTATTTTGCAAGACAACCTACCGGTTGTTGAAGTAAAATATTTATTATGCTTTCACGGCGAAGGCTATCACAAACCCGCCTCACAAACATAAAATAACTAGATGATGAACTAATCTTTTCGAAAAAGAGATTTTTCTTTGTCCCACCCAATTTCCAATGTTCAAATTGCAGAGCGGTTGATAAGACGCCAAGCGAGCCGAGCAAGAAGAAGGATAGACCGCGCGGAAAACGCGGCGGCGGGTACAAGAGGAAGGATAAGAAGTAGCACTATGCAGCACTTCTTTGTTGCAAATATTGTTGTTTGTGCAAAATTTTTGTTGATGAGATAAATGATATTTTACCGAACAGCCTGGTTTTGGTCGCTCAACGAAATGCAACTGAGTTGGAGACGAAGGAAACCCCTCACATGAAAGAGCGCGCGAGAGGTAGATAAAAATTGCCTCCCTTTTTCTCTCGTTCTCGTTCTCTCACTCTCGATTCTTTCCTCGCTCTCTCGGTATGGGGATCTCTCTCCTTACCAACTTTTAAAGATTGAGAACTGGGGCGCAATGCGGATCGCATAGCCTTTGTGATAGCCTTCGCAGTGAAAGCATAATAAATATTTAACTTCAACAACCGGTAGGTTGTCTTGCAAAATAAAATATTTTATGATGCTTCTCAAAGTTGTAATATATTATTCATCTCAGATGATGATTGTCTCTAATAACCAGTTTGCAACAATCATACATCACGAAAATCCCCGTTTAAAGCTAAAGACTCGTTTAGCAAAAACAACAACAAACAAATTATTAATCTCTGATACAATAGCGTAAGAAAAAGTTTATAGAACTTCCACGTTCTTTTAATAACCTCCTTCAAATGAAAGGTTAACATCGGAGAGACTTGTTTTTTTTAGTAGGACCAATTTCTTTAGTAGGACCAAAGGAGTAGGACCGACCAATCACTCGCAAGTTCTTTCCGAAATCACCGTGGACCCCTTCGACCTCATATGTTATCAACTCCTTCGACCTCATCTTTCCCCTCACATGGAAAACCCCCTTCCTTATACCTTACCACGCATTTTCCATGAGTAAACTCAAACTCAAACTCAAGAAAAACTTAGACATATTTAGGCCATTCTCAAAAGTATCTGTGCTTGAAAAAAGGTTCATAAACAAAACCAGAACTCATTCCTCACACTATAAGTTGTATAGGGCGGCTGAACACTAAAAGTATACCAAGTACACAAGCATAGCGAGTTTATGTATTCAGTGAAAGTTTGGAGCACGGACCTTAGACTCATTAATGAGGGCCGATGAAGGTGAGGTTCTGATTCAAGAACAACAGCTTGGATAAATTTAATCGAAACCCGCTGACAGGAATTTCGTAATTTTAACAAAAGCAGTCACATTGGAAAAAGATAAACTCCGAGAATACCGGAATTCGGTTCGATCGGGTCAATTCATTATTAGCACGCAAGCGCTAAAACTCTGTTTGTGAAAAGCACTGAAACATGTGCCAGGCAGGCAACACCAAAACCATCGCAAAAACTCTATTTTTGGCCTTTTTTCGTTTTTTTTTGGTTTGCTCTCGAAAAATTTTTCGACACCTCGAAAAAAACATTTGTTGGAACTTTTTTTCGAAATTTCGAAAAAAAGTTTTTGCGACATTTTGGTTTTTCGATTTTTCGAAAAAAGTTTTTTCGACTATTTTGTTTTTCGAATTTTCGAAAAAAATTTTGTTTCGAAAATTGTCGAAAAAAATAAAAAAAATATCTAAATCTATCTCTTCTAAATTCTAAAAAAATTCTAAATCTATCTCTTCTAAAGATTCTAAATCGAAAAGTCTTAGTCTTTCCGGATAGTTCAATGTGGAGCCCCTACATCTTCTTAAGGCTTTTTAAAGGAAAATTCTCTGGGGATATTCTAATCTTCTGGCCAATTCGCTACAGGGATGAGGAGAGAAAATTATGGTGGCATATTCCAATAGGGGTCTTATATAAGTTAAATAAACAGATCTGAAGCCTTGTAAATCTAGATATTTAAATACTTTGAAAATTTTATAGAGCCAGGCCGTGTTTTAGGGCAGCTAAGGTGATTGGTCGTATGTACTGTAAAATTTCGGCCGTTACTAAAGCACGCCGTGTTCGCGAACAGCGAGCACGGCGTGCTTTAGTAATGGCCAAAATTTCACAAGTGATGTTTATTGATGTTTATTCTTATTCTAATTTTCAGAACACTCAATTCAGTCCAAAATACTTTTACTTCTCGCGTATCCACGATCTCCAAAGCTTTTTTCAAATATCTTTGTTATAAAATATTCAATTCTATACTCACTTGCCTAAATACAAAAAGAAAGAAACTGTTGTGAGAGAGAACAAATGCTTGTAAATGAGCCGTTACCCTTTTGTTATCATGTCCTACCCACAATTACAGGGCAATTAACAAAGTAAGGCATGAGGCCGTTTTGAGTGAGGCCGTTTTTTGTTTGTACCAACAAGCAACACACTCATAACACACTTTTACTTTTTAACACTACGGACTACACTTTCAGTATAAATGGCAGGTTTTACGTTTGAAAACTAGGTTTTAATTTTATTTTTTGTTAATAGAAGTGAGTATCGAAGACTTTCACACGCGTTTTAGTAACATCCGGATTACAGAATGTCTGATCAAGCTCGAGAGTTTTTTTTGTACGGCATGGCATGACGTATGAAAATTTTTTCACAATGTCAGGTTTTTTTTCTGGTGATATAAAGTTTATATACGGCCTCACAAATAAAATTCGCACCTTTCACATCCCCCCTCCACCCATCCCCGAATGAATTGCGCCTCTCCTCAGGTATTTTTTGAATTTTTATACTAGCATCTAAGTAATTCAAACACGTTACATTGCACTCGTGAACAAATATATGTATTTTCAATTTCAATTTTCAATTTAAACGCTTTTTCAAGATCAACAAGCCACATCGGTAATATGTATAACATCATCGATTATGGGATCTGTTGCGACATGTGACGACTCCACTCCTCAGCGTTCTCTGCCTTCCTTGGGAATTGGGGACAAACGGCTTTGACAAAGTAATCCCTCCATCTCATTCTTCTGTCGCTCATGATGGCGCTACGATCCCGGAGCGCCAAATCTTCTCGGGAAAGGACTCTCACAGACGAGGGAAGAGACGGTGCGAGGAGCAACCGTGCACGGAGGGAGACGAATGAGAGAATATATGTATGAAATATATGTATGGATGGTTAAAATAAGATTTAGCGGGCCAGGTTTTTGGTTTTTTACATCATTTTTTTGAGAGTAAGATATCATTTTCATTGACCAGCTTCGTGCCTTCACGTTGAGGCTTAGAACTGAAGGTAGATAAACATTCCTTTTTTTGTTTGCAGAAGCGAGTACCACATCCAAAGAAAGACGGCTTCATTCTCGCAGAAATCTTCTCCTCGATACGGTTACTGAATTTTAAAATTTTACTGCTTCACTGCTTGTTATTTTACTCATTTTAATAACCCCTATCACTATCTTCTGTTGGCTGTACCTTTTTCTGTTTCCTATTGGCTTGCACTTGCCGATCTCTTGATATGTTGTGGTACAGTCAATGAGATTGGGGTGTCAGGTTGGAAGGAATTGATGAAGAAGCCTTTTACTTTTTTAAAGTCGGAAATTCTTCCCTTGAAATTGGAGATGATCATGTTTTAGAATGAAGGTAGATAGCGTTCGTTTTTAATAGAAATATTTGGTCACAGTATTACTTAAAGAACCAGTTTAATGGGATAAATCGTGTTAGGCGTTTTTGAGGTTTTGGAACAACTTTACTTAGCGGGGGTGGGGCACTTTACTTGGGGAGGGCTTTTGTTTTTAGTGTTTTCAAACTACTGTATCCATTAAACCATTTCTTTTTTTTTTGAAAAAATTTTTCATTGAATTTGCAAAAAAAGTTAATAATATGAGAAACTTTCTTATGCGGTATCGGTAGTCTAAGCCGTACGGCCCAGGGGTTATTTAGTCATGTCCGGTCGCTTGTCGGCGGGCGTTCGTTTCAGACCTTCGGCGGACGTTTGTCTTTTAACTCATAAGGGGGACCCTTATGAGAATTTTTTTTTAAAACTTTTTTTTCTCATAAATTTGAAAGTTGAAAAAAATTCCAGATGTAAGGCAAGTATGTGTATACAAAAAATTCCGCTGTCGGCTCCTGAAATAAAGAGCGGCTCCATCATGTAAAGCACGGCCCCTTTAAGAACAATGCGCTCCCCAATAAAAATGGTAATTGTGATGGTTTCTTACTGATGTTTTTGTAAGCTGAAATTTTTAGTTCTTTTTTACACTTTCTTTTGACAGAGAACGCGCTTTACCACGATGTGAGAGAAGTTGATTTCACTTTGGAGGACACGGTACTTTACGCATCCGAATGTTTTTCGGACTTTTCGAAGAGCGCATAGAATTTTTTCACCCGCAGTGTGAGCGAAAGAAACACCCTGGTGGTGAAGCGATTTCTCAAGATGAAAGAGGGATAGAGGATGAAAAAATAGAAACAGCTGGGTTTTTTCCGTGCGATGTAATTGCATCTCTGTAATAATTGGGTTTTGGCCCGTAATGATTTCGCTCATAGTTTGACTTTGCAGGCAAAAAAAAGTCCACTCCGGAACTCGAAGAGAATTCGCCCGCTGTTCCGCTAATCCAAATGGGTACCAAGTCTGTGCAGTGTCGTCAAAGTTGGACGGAAAATGTATCAGTAGACTGCTAAAAGTGGAAGCATGCTGAACGAAAACATTGCCCATGTTCAGTAACAAACGTTTATTGAAAGATTTTCCCATTTCCAATGACTGACCGCTTCCCTGTAGTGCAGACTATTGAACGATTGTATGTTTGTTCGGAAGTTTTAGCAGGTTGAAACTTTATGGAAATAAACTCGTTTAATCATGAAATTTATGCAAATGTGCCCGTGTTTAATAACAAGCTCAAGACAAACATTTCGCGGCCTCACGAAAGAAGCCTCACGAAAGGTCGTTGAAAAACAAAAAGCAACAACAAACATACCCGTGTATAAACAAATACTTCACAATTATGCTTGAGTTAATTAACAAATTTTAGGCGAATATGCCCGTGTTCATTCAAAAACTATGAAAATCTACCCGTGTTCATTTATTAAGAGAAAACAAACTTTTCGCGGCTTCATACGAAAGGTAACAACTGTTTGAGAAACGAAAAAAGAATTAACAAACTCAAAACATACATGATATATTTTAGCATGTAAGGAGACATATTATCAGAATAACTTATTATTTACAATCAGAAACAGTTCTAATGAATCACCGATTTAAATAAAAAATATCTATTCATTTTCTACGCTCACAAGAGGAACTCTAGAATAATTTATCCTAGTTCTTTGTTGGCCCCATCTGGGGACATCTCCTTTCTGCCCATCTCCAAGCCGCTTTTGGGCTCTCAGAAAATCTGCCTTGCTCAGATTGAGCATATGTTCTGTATGCTTCTCCCTCTCTTCCTGTCGAGCAAGGAGAACGGACATGCTGTAACTAGTCTGATTATTCAAATCCCCAAAAGTATCTTCCTCTCTCCGTCAATCTTCATCTATATCTCTTTGCATTCAACCATTACTGTCACTAGGTATGAATCTTGAGGTATTAAAAAGGTTTTTCCCACCAAATCTACAATAAAATTTATTTGGCACTGACAGATGCTGGCACACCCTTGCGCTGTTTCGGCAGTTTTGATGCGAGCAGTATAGCGTCTCTCCTTTCCTCTCTATCAACGTCCTAAAAAATACGTACAAAAGACTTGAACAATTTTAAACGGTATGAGTGTCGTCTAGTACGCTCAGCCTAGACTTTAAATACACTGAACTATGCCCGTGTCCAAGTACCACTTTTCGAAGAACATGATAGAGCAGAATGATTTTTTAAAAAAAAAAGAAGATTTTTCCAAGTAAAAAGTTCACCTACTATTGACCCTTTGCACATATCATCAACCAAATCAAGAACGATTGTATTGAAAAAAAGTTAAGTAAATTCCAACAAACCCAGGAAGATCCTCGTTGTCGAAGACCAATATTTCCTGGTCATTCACCGTAACGGCACGCATTTTTTTTGCTTTTGCGAGAAAGCGTTCTTTCAGAACGCCTGTTCTTCCTGAAAAAATTAGGGTACTTTACATCTAAAAAATACGGGAGCAGCTAATTTGTTGACCACTCTCGCGTGTTAAAAATGCGGGTTACCCAATTTTCGCCAAAATTTATCGAATTCCGTTGCGCCTTATTCCCTCAAGTCTGAAAAAAGAGGATTCCTTTTTTTTCAGAGAAGTTGGAAGAAGGCTCAACGAATCCCTCTTTTTCAGATGATTTTACCCTTCTTATGGATCAAAAATCAAGAGTTTCTCACCCAACTAACCGCAGTATAGGACAGGATGGATGTTTTCTGAGCCCTGCTGCGGTAGCAAACCGACTCTCTCAAGGAGCCTTTTTTTTAATCCATTTCCATGACACGAAACTGCTCTGAAGTAGTTACCGGACCACCCGCGAGCTTGTATCTACCTCCTCCGTAAATCGCCGCCTCGTACAAAACGAAATTGCCTTCAATTCAATCATCTTCTTTAGAAATTGCGGTTTTTAGCACTCATAAACTTTGAACATACCTTCTTCGAATTCTTGTAGTTTTTTCAGCGCTGCATGTAACAGAAGAACGATTAGATTCTAAATAAATATTTAAGCCAGCATCAAGGACTAGCTTATAACACATACTTGCCTTACATCTGGAATTTTTTTCAAGTTTCAAATTTATGAGAAAAAAGTTTTTAAAAAAATTCTCATAAGGGTCCTCCTTATGAGTTAAAAGACAAACGTCCGCCGAAGGTCTGAAACGGACGCCCGCCGACAAGCGACCGGACATGACTAAATAACCCCTGGGCCGTACGGCTTAGACTACCGATACCGCATAAGAAAGTTTCTCATATTATTAACTTTTTTTGCAAATTCAATGACTAATTTTTTCAAAAAAATAGAAATGGTTTAATGGATACAGTAGTTTGAAAACACTAAAAACAAAAGCCCTCCCCAAGTAAAGTGCCCCACCCCCGCTGAGTAAAGTTGTTCCAAAACCTCAAAAACGCCTAACACGATTTATCCCATTAAACTGGTTCTTTAAGTAATACTGTGACCAAATATTCCTATTAAAAACGAACGCTATCTACCTTCATTCAAAAACATGATCATCTCCAATTTCAAGGGAAGAATTTCCAACTTTAAAAAAGTAAAAGGCTTCTTCATCAATTCCTTCCAACCTGACACCCCAATCTCATTGACTGTACCACAACATATCAAGAGATCGGCAAGTGCAAGCCAATAGGAAACAGAAAAAGGTACAGCCAACAGAAGATAGTGATAGGGGTTATTAAAATGAGTGAAATAACAAGCAGTGAAGCAGTAAAATTTTAAAATTCAGTAACCGTATCGAGAAGATTGCTGCGAGAATGAAGCCGTCTTTCTTTGGATGTGGTAATCGCTTCTGCAAACAAAAAAAGGAATGTTTATCTACCTTCAGTTCTAAGCCTCAACGTGAGGGCACGAAGCTGGTCAATGAAAATGATATCTTATTCTCAAAAAAATGATGTAAAAAAACCAAAAACCTGGCCCGCTAAATCTTATTTTAACCATCCATACATATATTTGTTCACGAGTGCAATGTAATGTGTTTGAATTACTTAGATGCTAGTATAAAAAAACAAAAAATTCCTGAGGAGAGGCGCAATTCATTCGGGGGTGGGTGGAGGGGAAGATGTGAAAGGTGCGAATTTTATTTGTGAGGCCGTATATAAACTTTATATCACCAGAAAAAAACCTGACATTGTGAAAAAATTTTCATACGTCATGCGATGCCGTACAAAAACAACTCTCGAGCTTGATCAGACATTTTGTAATCCGGATGTTACTAAAACGCGTGTGAAAGTCTTCGATACTCACTTCTATCAACAAAAAATAAAATTAAAACCTAATTTTCACACGTAAAACCTGCCATTTATACTGAAAGTGTAGTCCGTAGTGTTAAAAAGTAAAAGTGTGTTATGAGTGTGTTGCTTGTTGGTACAAACCAAAAACGGCCTCACTCAAAACGGCCTCATGCCTTACTCATGCTTGCCTTACTCATGCCTTACTTTGTTAATTGCCCAATTACAGGCATTCTGATGCCTCTCATTATATGACTCGATTATTCAACCGTCTATTTTCTTATCATAACCTTTTGTGTTTCCGTCTCTGTCTCCCTCCGTATATTTCGATCGCTCTCTTATTATTTCTCGAACCCTTTTTTTTCTCTCGAAACGATAGCTCTCTCAATTGTCAGCAATAGACGCTGGATATTTGGTGGCATTACTTCGATCATCTGACCACATCGCGACGCCCAATAATCCCCTAATCCTGCCCCGACTCGTTCTATTCGGTACTAGCGTCCTCGCATTTAGTCAGTCTCTTATCAGGCGCTCTTTTCCGATCTTTCTTTTTTATATGGATTTTGTGTATTCCTCGAAAAATAATTTAAAAAATTTGTTCGATCCACATGCACTTGCGCCGGAACAAACCCAGCCTGTTTTTTGAGCATTTTTGTCTTTGAATTTTTTCCCTCGCTAAAGTTATTTTTCAACAAAACTGCAGATATGGCAAGCAATTCTACAGAGGACTCCTGGCGAACAACTCCACGAGTGAAAAATGGCACTACCTTCTATTCGGCTCGTCCACAGAGGACTTATGCCGACGAGCTCCACGGGGGGGTTCTGGCACGACCTACTATTCGGCTCGTCCCAAGAACAGGTCAGGTTTTTCTTCTTATTTTCCGTAAATTAAGCGTGAAGTTCTACTTCTTTTCATCTTCTGCAAAAGACGCTGAATATTTTAAGGCAGCTCTCCGATCATCTAATTGACCACATGTTGTTGCTTGATCATCTCTTAAGCTACGCCCCTAATCAGTTGTTTTTTTAGTGTGCAAGAAAAAGGTACAGACGCCCTCCAAAGGCGGAAAGTTTTTTCACATAAGCGTTATGATTTTCACCTTAAAAGAAAAATTTTAAAAAAACATAGGCCCGCGAACAATTTTTTTTTTGTTTAATTAAGGATCACCCCTTTTGATTCGGAAAAACAGAGCTCCCCCCGACAGAAGGTCTAACACGACTAATTAACCCCTGCTCCCAATACATTCTTTCATTCAGTGCCATCGTACTCGCGTTTAATCAGTGTCTGAGCTGGCGCTCTTTGTTCCTTTCTCTCTTTTAAACTTGGGGTCTTGTGTATTCCTATTGAAATTTTTTAAAGGAAAGTTTGTCCGATCCACATGCACTAGCGCCGGAACAAACCTAATTTTTGATTCTGACCCTGTTTTTTGAGCATTTTTGTCTTAATTTTTTCGTCCGCCAAAGTTAACAAAAAAATGTGCAGATATGGCAAGCAAGTCTACAGAAGACTCTGGGCGAAGAGCTCCGCGAGTGGAATCTGGCACTACCTACTATTCGGATCGTCCAGGCTACAAGTCAGTTTTTTCTGCGTTATTCGAACGTGTAGTTCTGGAAGACTAACCATAAAAGAACGGCATAAAAACAGAAGCAGTGCGTTGGAAAAAAGATAGCCGTACCTACAGATTACTATTTATAATATTTTTTGGATAGTGCGAAGAATTGGCCATATATTTGACACCGGTTCCGGGTCTACAGAACTACTATAAGGTAGAAATAATCTTTCTCCCTTATTAGTCTGGGCGTGGCATAATGGTAGTGTGTTCGACTATTGTGCGAAGAGTCCCGAGTTCGACTCCCACCCCAGACAGATCCACTTAAACCAAGGGGGTTAAGAAATGTTGGTAGTGCTCATGCACGAATCTGACTCTCCCCACTGCTTCTATCACACCAGCAGTGATCTAGCGGGCAGCCACTTTCTACCAGGAAAGGTCTGTCGTGCATCTCAGGGGAGCGCCTACTCTGCCACGAGGCAAGAACATGCGCGAGGAAGATTATCACTCTTTCTCCCTTAGTGATAATAAGATTTAATTTAATTTATGTGGGATGCGCATTGAAAGTACCAGCTCAATAAGTGTGCCTGAGGTAGAAAAATCCTTCTCTCTCTCTCTCTCTCTCTCTCTCTCTCTCTCTCTCTCTCTCTCTCTCTTTTTATCTTTTTTCTATCTCTCTCTTTCTCTCTCTCTCCTCTCTTTCTCTCTCTCTTTCTCTCTCTTTCTCTTTCTCTTTCTCTTTCTCTTTCTCTTTCTCTTTCTCTCTTTCTCTTTCTCTTTCTCTTTCTCTTTCTCTTTCTCTTTCTCTTTCTCTTTCTCTTTCTCTTTCTCTTTCTCTTTCTCTTTCTCTTTCTCTTTCTCTTTCTCTTTCTCTTTCTCTTTCTCTTTCTCTTTCTCTTTCTCTTTCTCTCTCTTTCTCTTCCTTTCTCTTCCTTTCTCTCTCTTTCTCTCTCTCTTTCTTTCTTTCTCCTTTTTTCTCTCTTTCTTTTCTCTCTCTCTCTCTCTCTCTCTCTCTCTCTCTCTCTCTCTCTCTCTCTCTCTCTCATCATTCTGAGCCTCTCGCCCGACTCACTGTTGTTTTTATTCAGTATTTTGACAAGGGTATGTAAATCGCTCACCTATTCGTGAAAATTCTCTCAATTTCCAGCAACAAGGGTGCGAATGAAGCAGCGAATCGGTCCTCCGGGCGAGGACGCGGTGGAGGAATGCAGGAGTTCCGGCCTTCTCGAGGGAGGCCGCCTCTTCCTCATGCTTCTTTCCAGCATGCGCCTCCTCCTCTTGCTCCTTTCCAGCATGCGCCTCCTCCTTTTGCTCCTTTCCAGCATGCGCCTCCTCCTCCACCCCCGCCCCTTGATGTAAACGGGTTCGTTTTTCTTTCTTGCAGACCAATCTGTTCTTCGTGCAGCATAGCTCACATGCAGGGGTTTTTTTAGTGTGCAAGAAAAAGGTACAGACGCCCGCCAAAGGCGGAAATAATTTTTTAACATAAGGGTCCCCCCCTTATGATAAAAAAACACAAGCTCGCAAATTTTTTTAAACACTAATCGGTATAATAGGGCAACCGAATTTTCCTCTCTCACAGACCTCAAAAATAGGTTTTCAGAGTTTTTCAGGTAGAATTACATGAAATTTGTTCGAATTATGAGTTCAATCAGCCATAACTTAGCCCGAACAGGTTTGATTAATTTGGAATTGGAAGGTCCTAATCTACCAACGCGATCGATTTATGGAATTTAGATCAAACCTAAACATAATGAAAAAGAAGAAATGAAATTATTATGAAAACCGCAGTGCCAAGGCTGGGAGAATTCTCGGTTTAGTAGTGTACATGAATGGAATGAACAGAAAGGAAGAGGATTACTGTAGCTATTCTCGCAGCGACAATCTCGCTGGTGGCCATAGTTAAACTGTCAACTGGCACAAAAATTATCTAGGGCGACCCACCTAGCGACCAAGCTTGCTCGAAAACACTCGAAAAAAATTTTTCAACCCTTTTTCGAGCAACAAAAAGCCAAGAAACAAAAAAAAAGAGCAAAAAAATAGAAGGGAAAAGTCGAAAAAAAACTTTAAAAAACAGAGAAAAAAATTACTTTTTTCGAATTTTTCGACTTTGTTTTTTTGACTAAATCGAAAAACTTTTTTTTAATGTCGAAAAACCGGATAAAACGAAAAATGTGCAAACCTGCTACCGACCCTCTCCGTCATTTGAAATTTATCAGAGTTTTTACAGGTAAAATAGAAAGGAAAACACTTTATTCCTATACATAAATAGTACGCTTCATTAACCATACCTCATCCCAACCGGTTTCCTAATGTGGAAAGTGAATTTTTAACCTACTTTGGCGATCGACCTATTGAAATATCAAGGCATATTCTACCTATGCTGAAGACTGGAAATTTTTTCAAATGAGTAGCTGTTCAGCATATGATTGTCCGCTCTAGAAACAGAAAACAAAGGCAAATCGTTGTTTGATCTAAAAATACTTGTTGAAGGTATCCGCCACTCAACGCTCCGATCCCTCAGTTCGTAGAGCCACAATGTGCCTTTCTCCAACCAGGAGTAATGGTGAGTCCAGCTGCAGACTGGATTGTCCCTCGAAACGAGCTTGTCACCCCCTCCCTACTACCAGCTGCAGACTGGATTGTCCCTCGAAACGAGCTTGTCACCCCCTCCCTACTACAGAATGCATACAATAGCATCTACAGTTTCTCAAAGATGCCTCCCATGTTTTGGTTCGAGGTTACTAACTTTTTCTTGATCTTGCCCTAACAGGTTTGTTTTTCTCCCTTCGCAAAAGGTACTGATCAGCTCGCTGAGTAATTCCAGTCAAATCCTATGACTCATTTCAGTGACTATTTTTTAAACTACCAAGAATGGTGACTTCGTCGTGGCCCACTTTTTTTCGGGAGAATAGCAGGATTCTAAGCAAACTGCCAACTGGCAAACAAATTTTCTAGGGCGACCAACCTACCGACCCTCTCCCTCACTCGAAGTGGATTTATCGAACTTTTCACAGATAAAATAGAAAGAAAACTACATAAACTCAGCTTCAACCGGTTTCGTGAAGCTGGAAGTGCAATTTTTAATCTACTACAGCGATCGACCTATTGAAAAATCAAGACATCTTTTACCTATGAGCAGGATGTTTCCCTGACCCGCACTGTGGGTAAAAAAAAATCTATGCGTTTTTGAAAAACCCCTGAAAATCATTGAAATGTATGCGCTTAGGAAAATTTTTTTTTCGGATTTTTGGTAGGGAAAGTTCCAATCATTGGAAAAATTTAATGTTAAACTCGGAAGTTTTAAAAAATTCTATGCGCTCCGAAAAAGATTTACGGGTGCTCTGAAGACTAGTAGAATGAAAAAGTAAGGGAGAAAGAATGTCCAAACTTGGTCAGATAGAAAAAATGTGAGACTTCTTTTGAGTAAGCATGTACCAGGGTGAAATTCAGTAGAACACCCGCCTGTGGTGGGTTTTTAACTTAACAGAAGACACATTTCTGCGGATGGAATGTATTATACATAAGAGGTCTAAGGCGTCTCAATGTACCAGTCTGAGACTCAAGAATCAATTCTTTTTCAGCACACACCGACAACGGTACAACACGCGAACCTTCCGCGACAAGAAGTGGCTACCCTACAAGATTCACCGCATGTTTACCCGGGAGAAAACTCAATGTTCAACACTCGGGAGACTCTCCATGTTAACGCAGATTTTTTTCTTTGTTATAGTTTAGAACGTAATTAAAAATCGAACAAAACTTCTTCGTAATCACCGATGAATAACTAGTCCGGTTATCATTGATAGGTGTTTTTGGTTTTACGTGAAAAAATTCTTTTTGCTCAAGAACAAACAAAAATCAACCAAGAGTCTATGGAAGAGCGTATCTGAGAGATGTGAACCGAGAAATTATCTGATCACGCAAGAAGTTATCAGAAGAGTAAAGATTTACACCAAGAGTTTTGTGAGCAGAGTAGAGGAAGTAAGGCAAATTTGATATTACAGATAGTGGACCCCGCTGATCCTAGCAGGTGGCAGCGTTACGAGCTCATAATCAAAGTAAGTTCTTTAAAACGAAAGCTCTCCGTCATTCCAAGCAGATTGAATTCAACCCAAAGTAGATGAGAAATGATGGTATTTCCAGCACAAATCTTTCTTCCCCATCGCTGCTATTATTTCACAATAGGCATACTTCATAGATTTTTTCATTGGACTTTATTCAATTCAATTCAATTCAATTCATTTATTCCATGCAAGAACAACAACTTGTAATACAATTATGAATGGTAGTTCCAATTAGCATGGACGCGTAGGATAGGGAGACAAAGAAGAAAAAAAAACAATCATTCATTCAAAAGTGCTGAATGGCATTCAACTAATCCAAATATCATCTAAGAAAAAAAAATGATATGAAATAGCGTCTATAGTTATTTATAATCAGAAGATTGTGTCCTATACATATGTATGTAAATACAAATAATCGTCAATCTGTTACACTCGGACAAGGAAGCACAACTTCAAATGGAATTTTTTTTAGTCTTGTCGCAAAACTTGAAGAACTTTCGATTACAACGATATCTTCCGGAAGGGAGTTCCATATTGCTATTGATCTAGAGACAAACGTAGACAACCTAGCCGGGTAAACGATAGGCAGACGCTTAGGAGTTCAGTTCACGCTAACGAAGCCGTAGGACTCGGTACGAAATCGAATGGAATAACCAGCCCCATTATAACCAGGCGTTAAATGAGACCGTTTTAAGGCATGTTTAAACGCGCCGAGCGAGTTAGGTATGGAGAGAGAAAGGTATGGAGAGAGGAAAAATAGTGAAATGAAAAGTAGAGGAAAAGTAAAATAGAACGGAAATATAGATCATTTTCGCCGTGAGCATGATTGCGCCAACATAGCTGATCCGGTAACTATTTAACCCCTGATTAAAAACTTTTGAAAGAAAATTCGAGGCGAATTTTGCGGTGCGAAATTTCATTGAACCGATCATTGCATGTGTCGAAATATTCAAAAAAAAACGATCATTCAATAATGAAAGCGAATGAGTCTTCACAGTCTTGATGTCTTATGTTACACTATCTCCCTCGCTACAGTACTCACTCGTAACAGTATTTCACTCAATAAACGGTCGTTCTCTCTCAAACAAGTACAAGTATTCTAGGAAGCGGGAACACGTAATGTAACGTATTCTAGGAAATGTTACCCGTGAAGGAGCACAATAAGATGCTCACCAAGCAAAAGAGCAAGACTCCAACAAGACCACCCCTCACATAAGAACGGGCAAACCACAACAACATCAAGATTGATTTTTTTGTCTATCAGTTACCTTGAAATGACTTTTCAGAGCACCTACCATCAATTGATTCAAGGAAATTTAATGACGGCCTCTGTGCGCGTATGCGGGATACGGGTAAGATTCAGGGGTTTTTTAGTGTGCAAGAAAAAGGTACAGACGACCACCGAGAGCGGAAAAAAGTTTTTCACGTAAGGGTCCTTATGATGAAAAAACATAGGCCTACGAAAAAAATTTTTGTTTCACATGAGGGTCTCCCCTTGTGATTTGGAAAACCAGAGGAAGAACCTGACAGAAGGTATGACTCAACCCCTGGTAAGATTCAATACTTGACTCAAATTTGTTGTGGCAACGTTGGGGTTAGGCATGAGCTAGTAACCGTAATAGTGTTCACTTGTATTGGAATAGGGTCAGAACTATTCAAGGTAACCGATTTACATGTAAACCACTGAAACAATCGAAAACGTGTATCAATCAAGATTTGAAAAGTTTGAGTCCACTTTAGGTTAAGACGGGATGTTTCTCTAACCCGCACGGTGGGTAAAATTTATGCGTTATCCAAAAAAGGCCAGTGATACGTATTCTCTGTTCGTATGCATTCTCTATGTTTTACATGGTCTTTCTCCTAAGTCGGCCGTTACCTTATGATTATCTGAACGCTTCGTTGGGGGGGGGGGTTGATAAGTAACAGTTGGGGGGGGGGTTGATAAGTAACAGTTGGGGGGGGGGGTTGATAAGTAACAGTCTGGTTTGAGGTTTATCCTTTTTCAGGTAATATAGGAAGAAATAAGCATTTTTGATTGAACCATCATAAGGCCAAATATAGTTTTTGATGCAGTATTGAACTACTCAAAGATTGCTTTTCATTTGATTAGGAGATCGAGCGCGTTACCATTTTGTTTTCGATTTGAGGAGGTTGCGTTGATACGGAAGGATGAATTCCAAGAAGCCATGGTTGAGTTGAAGAGGATCGTCAAGCGGAAGTTGATGAAAGGTCAGATAGTTTTCAACTTGCTGTTTAATCTACATAGGTCACGGTTGAGTTTTTTTTTTTTGTAGACTGCTTGGGGGATGCGAGTCTTGAATAATGGACAACTTTCCCTTCTCTCTCTAATGATTCTCATTATTTCAAACTTCGAACAGCAAGAGTTCTTTCATCAATTTTGACTTGTTGAGCTATGATAATCTGAGGCCGTATGCATGGAGCAATCCAAAAGGATTATGAGCTTGGATTAGCAATTATCCAAATACATTTCACTAATCCGGTATGCATGGAAGCTATAATACTTTTGGATTAGAGATAATCCGACAAAATGTTTTTAAACTTTTTTGGATTTTGTAATCCTTGGATTTGAATAATCCAGATTGTTATAATCTGTTTTCCATGCATACGGCCTCTGAGTGTATGGAAGGTTGGACAATAGAGTTATTTGCAAGAGCGTGAAATGTGAAAGCAAAATTCTTTTTTTAATCTTTATAGTTGTTGGTAGATAGGACTTTCAGTATATAATCTTACAGTACCTGTGTTATAATCTTACAGTACACCTGTGTTATAATCTTACAGTACACCTGTGTTATATGAGTTTTCTCTCTTAACTTGGATAATTGTCGCCCCTAAAAGGATTTTCAAACCCAAAGGTACATAACAAATGTGAAAAGCGTTCATTTCAGTTATGGAAATTTGAATTGAGTAAGAAAGTTAATATCAAACGCAGATTTTTGTTCAAAACTTCTGAACTATTAGGTTTAGATAATGAACTTTTCTCAGCTGCAAAGTTCAAGTTCAGTAAAAAACGTCTATTTTATTAGTTTAACGAACGTCTATATTTATTTTTAAATTTTTTTTAAAAGCTGCTTTTGAAGTGGGGCAGTGAGAAGCGAGCTGGAAATGAAGGGAAGCAAAGAGGGAACATTATATTACTCTAGACTGTCCCGCTCACAGAACGGTCGATTCACAAAATGTTCAACATTTCTCATGAGCTATGTATGCATTCATACGCAGAGTTTCGTTTGTTTTTGCTAAAGTTTATCAACGATTGGGTTAAAAAGAAGTTTTTTACAGTGCTATTTGCAAAGTTTTTTTCTCTTTCAGAAGACGTTTCTGACACGCCGAGTGTCTGCTCCTTACCGTATCTGGAGAAGCATCAGATTGTAATACTCACCGATCCACCTGCCTCATTTCCGAATGCAATCTACTATTGCAAGGTGTTGCACTTCAGGCTGTTTGTTCTTACCGGTAGAAAGGCCGTGTATATCAAGATGACTAATCATGAGGGAACGGCAGGTCTTTGACGGAGTGCGAGAATGTGTGATTTTAAAGAAAGAATGCAAACTATCAGAGCATTTTGCCTTTAGCTTACTTGGATAGCGCATAGATTTGACCCGCAGTGCGGACTCGAGAAACACACTGGTGTACTTGACTAATGAAAAAATCTATGGCGTTTAGTTTTCTAAACAAAAAAATAATACTCATCAATTTTCAGATGTGTGACTATCACATGATGAACACATACCATGCACTCTTACACCTGGAAAAAACACACATGGCGGAAGAGAAAGTTAGAGTTTCGAAGTTTTGAAAGTTATGCTTCCCATTTTTTTTCAATTATGGAGTCCCGTAACGTCAGCTAGACTAGTCAAAGATTCTGACTCATCTGATAAGTCAAGAACTACATACGATAGCAGAGCCTAAAGAGAGAGAACAACAAAAAGATACAGAGTGATAGGCAAAAAGAAAGAGAGAGTGGGGAAGATGAAAAGACAGAGAGAGAGAGAGAGAGAGAGAGAGAGAGAGAGAGAGAGAGAGAGAGAGAGAGAAAAAGGATGTAAAGGGCAGACAGAGGCGAAAGATAGAGGATGAGGACTGTTTACATCTTTTCAATTTTAGAAAAGAAACTGGGAGATCTCCAAAAACAGTCATGTTTTTGTTTCTGAGAACGGTTATCGACTTTCAATTGCAGAGAAGAGCCCTTCGATCGTCTTTGCCTCGCTTGCTCCCTGAAGTGAGAGAAGTTCAATTGTTGGCCATCAGAAGCGCCCTCTTCGAGACCTTGGAGTCTCAGAAAGCGACACCAGGTATTTTGAGAGCCTGGCCCCATCGGAATTGATATCATAGAGGCCCGCCGGAAGCTGAACACGCTTGGGAACAGGGGTTATTTAGTCATGACAGATCTTCTGTCTGCGGGCCTCTGTGTTCCAAATCTTTAGGGGGGACCCTTATGTGAAAAAAATTTCGGGCTTCTGTCCCTTTTCTTTCACACTAAAAAACCCCTGCTTGGGAAAAGTTTTTGAGCCATAAGTATAAGAGTGGAAATGGCGTTATAATGGGAACAGAGAACCGCAGAAGTTCAAAACAGGATGCCATAAAAAGACGGTAGGACTTGAGGAAATAATCTTTGAGAATATCTAGCCAACTGTAGGTTGTGATGAGACCACGATGATGAGAAGGGGAGAGAGGCGAGAGAGGAGTAGAATAAGGCGATGCGGTGAATAGTGAGGGACGTAGAGAATATGAATGGAGGTGCGGAGTGGAGTGAACTTTTTACCTGTCGGTGTTACCATATATATATATATATATATATATATATATATATATATATATATATATATATATATATATATGTGTATGTCAACATCTCTAATCATGAGGAAACAATAGGCCTCGATAGAGGAGAAGAGAGTGCGAGAGCGTGTGATGTAATGAGAGGAAGCAGACGATCAGAGCATATTTATCACTAGCCTTTTTTGATAGCGCACAGATTTGCGCATAGATTTCATACGCAGTGCGGGTTAGAGAAACACATTGGTTGAGTATCACGAGAGGTACCATTGTCGATGTTTTTCTTCATCTTATCAATTCCTGATTAAAATGGAACCCGGTGAAACAGTTTTTTGCCAAAGTTAATAAAATGTGAAAAAAATACAGTTAAAATAGGGTTGTCTGTAGGGTATCGGATACGCTTAGATGGAGACCTTAAGTCTCTTAATGGCTATTTAGGAAAGGCAGAAAAGTTTGTATCTAGGTATAGACCATCGGTAGTTTCGAGTTAGAAACAGTGCCTTTTTTCAAAACGAAGGTTTTTTTAACGGAATAAGGTACTGTGAACGTTAGAAAACCCTTGCACACTTGTTCGAAAAGATTGATTAAGTCCGAAAAAGGTTACGTTTCTTATGTAAGGTTTTCAAAGCATTTTGGTTTGGTACGTAGATAGAACTTGCGTGAATTCTAGTTTCTTAAAAATAGGCGAAAAGTGAAGGAGCCTCGAAAAGTTAGATTGAGGCCTAAATTTTTCGTCTTACTTTTTTTCAATTGTATGAGATTTTGCTTGGTTTCTACTCTCACATCCATTCCTCTTTAAAGTAATTCCTACAAATATACAAAATCGGAGAGAATTTGACGGTGAAAAAGTAACTAAAATCTTTTCTTTTCTTCTCAGACGGCGAGCGAATATTGAGGAGAGCAGCGCAGGCAGCAATGGAGAATCTAAAAGAAATAGCTACCGACTGTGCCAAGGAAAATTCTAAAAAAAATAAAGTCAAAAGTGGGGGTTTTTTTTGTAAAATTTTTATTCAAAATACTTCTTTGTTGAACTATGAATTTAATAATTAAACTTATTTAATAATTAAACTTATTCGCATGTTTTTTTTTGATTTTTGAATGCATGCACAAGTTCGGTATTTTGTGAAAAGTTATTGGAACGAGATAAAAAAGGTATTTTCTGATAACAAAAACTACAATTAGAAAAAGTGACCAAATTACATGTGTTCTGTTATCAGCTTCCACTCCAACAGTATGTGATTCATTGGTGGAGGTGGACCTTCTGGGCTCGTTGGTCTGCGGAAGCTTATCAGCTTCTTCTGATGTGAATCTTTCAATAAGTGTCTCGGGCCAGACACCCGAATTCTTCCTCGGTCCTTTAAAAGAAAAGATGAAAACATGTGAGTTTTTTTCTGTTTATAGACATAGCCCAACTACCAACTAGCAAAAAAAAATTCTAGAATGACTGACCTACCGACCTTCTCCATCACTCGCAATGAATCTTTAAGAGTTTTTACAGCTGAAATCGAAAGAGAAAACTCGATTCCTCTACATAAACAGAACGTTTCATTAGCCATAACTCAACCTCAACCGGTTTCGTAATGGTGAAAGTGAAACTTTTATCCTAATTAGCGATCGGCCCATTGAAAAATCAAGAAATTTTTTACCTATGTCAACCTTATGTCTGAATTTTTCATAGGTCACAATGTCAAAAAAATTTACCTATGTCAAAAAATCAAGAAATTTAAAGAATCATAGGTCACAAGCACTATCGAGAATTTGAAAATAATCACCGTCTCTTCGAGGGAGCGAGTCTACAACAATGAAAAGCTCTCCTTCTCTGGCATTTACATCCAGCTCCTCTCTCATTATTTCAAACTCCCCCGCTTAAAGAGTGAACGTTTATCTTAAATCTGCACCAATCACAAGTTACCTTGTTGTTGTTGTTGTCTTGCCCATAGGTCCTGTCGAGGACAAGTTACCTTCGTCGAACTATGCTTTGCTACGATTTGAAAGTTTATGAAGTAAAATGACTTGAACATGTAGCCGGTGGTGACCGAAAACAATTTTTTTTCAGTCTATAAAGAGCACGAGTTTTTTAACGTAAGCCATCTAAATAAGTCTAGACTTTAAAGTTCCAAAGCAGATGATATTACCTAGCCAATCAACCCCAGGTTACGGTAAGCGCGCATTGAGTTGGCAAATTTTAGTTTGTTCTTGTCACAGTGCGCATTAATTCTGGAAACAAACACCCGTTTATGTAAACTGTGATTGGTAAACAATTGGATGAGAAGTTTCAGGGACTTTAGTCCGAGAGAATTAGAATGTTTTTACAAGTCAGCGGGTAAGTTGAAGACTGAGGGAGTTTGAGCATAATTGTAAAAGTTGGTTGAGATGTTGTAGAATTTGGGAGTCTGATTTTTTTGGGTCTGAATTTTTTGTTCTTTAGGTTTCGACCCGATCCCGAAATCAAAAACACGAAGATTAAGGCAGCGTTTCACGAAAGGCTCAAAAACGTTATTGATTGAGTTTGTGTGAGATGAAAAATCGATTGTAGCTTCTTCATGGACAATAGTCAGAAGTCATCGAGAAGGCTCTGACTGTGGAATGGAAGCTGAATTCACCTCTTCCAATGCAGATGAGGGCTCGAAAGGTGGTTAAATTCTCTTGAAATTAAGCATTGAATTTTGAAGAGAAAAAGAGTAGAGTAGATGCTGGCTTCGCCAATAAGTTACGGTATAATTTTGGGGAGAAAAAGAGTAGAGTAGATGCTGGCTTCGCCAATAAGTTACGGTATAATTTTGGGGAGAAAAAGAGTAGAGTAGATGCTGGCTTCGCCAATAAGTTACGGTATAATTTTGGGGAGAAAAAGAGTAGAGTAGATGCTGGCTTCGCCAATAAGTTACGGTATAATTTTGGGGAGAAAAAGAGTAGAGTAGATGCTGGCTTCGCCAATAAGTTACGGTATAATTTTGGGGAGAAAAAGAGTAGAGTAGATGCTGGCTTCGCCAATAAGTTACGGTATAATTTTGGGGAGAAAAAGAGTAGAGTAGATGCTGGCTTCGCCAATAAGTTACGGTATAATTTTGGGGAGAAAAAGAGTAGAGTAGATGCTGGCTTCGCCAATAAGTTACGGTATAATTTTGGGGAGAAAAAGAGTAGAGTAGATGCTGGCTTCGCCAATAAGTTACGGTATAATTTTGGGGAGAAAAAGAGTAGAGTAGATGCTGGCTTCGCCAATAAGTTACGGTATAATTTTGGGGAGAAAAAGAGTAGAGTAGATGCTGGCTTCGCCAATAAGTTACTGTATAATTTTGGGGAGAAAAAGAGTAGAGTAGATGCTGGCTTCGCCAATAAGACATTCTAAACATGAAAAAAAAGGAAAAGCGTTGCCGGGCTGTGTCTCTAAATGAGAATGAAATCTAAAGCACGTCGTCAGACTATTTCTCTCACCTTCCTAACGGCTAATTGTATGCACATTGAACGCGCTAATTGAAAAAAGCTAGTGATGCGTATTTTCTGTTTGTATGTAATTCTCAACTTCTTCATCGCACGCTTCTGGTCCAGGGTGTTTCTTAGCACCCGTACAACTTTTTTTCGAGCGTATAGATTTTTGAAATTTCAGAGTTTAACATTCAATTTTTCTAATGATTTGGACTTTCCCTGAGAAAAATCCGAGAAAAAAGTTTTTTAAGCACATATATTTCATTGTTTTTCTAGGTTTTTGGAGAGCGCATAGATTTTTTTAACCCGCAGTGCGGCTCAGAGGAACACCCTGTTCTGGTCTCTCTTTTAAATCTGCTGTTCTCTCATTCATTATGTTGTCTTTCTGATGTACACGCTTCATTTGGGGAGGGGGAGGGTTAATAACACGTATTTGAAGAAATCAGACGAAGGTTGGAACAGAGAGACTTCGACAGGAAGGCTGTGATTAGGTCTAGTGTTTTGGGTTGTTTGCTAGATTGGGTTTCTGGTTTTTATGTTTTCCATGAAATGGCTCTGCTCCCAAGTTCTGATTCTGTGTTCTGGAGGGGTAACTAACGTTTGCTAAATGAGGTAACCGTTTTGGGTCGTCGGGGAAGGCATCAAATTATCGGCGGGGAGGGGGGGGGTTAACCGAAATTATCGGCGGGGAGGGGGGGGGGTTAACCGAAATTATCGGCGGGGAGGGGGGGGTTAACCGCTTGTGTATCTTAAACTTTGATACCTCTTTCTCCCGAATCTTAACTTTATTGTTTGGCTTACTCTCTTGGTTTTCCTTTTTCGATTGACCAGGCGTCTCTTCATGAGAACTGTTCAAGTGTTCACATGTTGTGAATGAAATCCATCACACGGGCAAAAATTGGCACTCGGCTGGGACCGAACATCCGCTGCCTAACCGGGGCTTGTAGAGAGTTAACCAATACACCAATGTTCATATGTTGTTTCGTGTAGCCAGGTATAATATAGTGACCTACCACTCCTATGCGGTTGATACGTACATGCATATGTAAAATCTCTCGATTTCTCTATAGGTCGAAAAATGTCACTAAAAAGAATGTTACTGGAAACTGGAACAGAAGAGATAGCAACGACTATCACCGAGAGTATCCCTGCGTGTAACTTGACTTGATTACTACAATGGTTCCGCACGAATGAGATGTTGCTTACTGTCAAAGTTACCGTGTCACTGTCAAACTGTCTTACTGTCAAAGTTACAGCTGTCAAAGTTACCGTCACGATCGAGTGGTCCAAGAAAGAAAAAATTCGGTTCGACAAACTGATAGAAGTGTACTTGGAAATAATGCCGGAGCTAGATGAACTGCGGCGAGTCGTGTGGATCTGGGCAAAAGTTGGTGCAATTCTTATTCCAGTGAGGGTCGTTTCATGTCCTAGTGAGGTTCACGAAATGTATCAGAGTTCATGCTTTACACCGTGCACTGAAGATGGTGAGAAAAATTCCAGTGGTAAGAACATGCATAAAAAGGCTTCTTTCTAGCGTTTTTCTGCTAATCGTAAGAAAAGCTGAATAGGGAGCAGTTAGACGTTAGATGAGGTCGCTCAAAGGAATTTTAGTACGCGCCGAGTGAGTTTACAACAGGGTGAGGAATGTTCGGAAAGAATGAAATGGAAAGTAAAGGAAAAGTGAAATGGAACGTAAGGAGAAGAGAAGGTGGATCATTAACGGCGTGAACATGTATGCCTCAACCATAAGTAAACCGCCAAATGGCAAGAAAATTTCAAGGGCGACCGACCTACCGCGAGCCAATCCCCAACTCGAAATGATTGTATCAGATATTTTCAGAGATGAATTGAAAGAAAAATAGCTCACCCTCAACCGGTTTCGTAAAGTTGAAAGTGAAACTTTTAACTTACTTAAGCGATCGATTTGTTGAAAAATCAAGACATATTTTACCTATGGCCTCAACATAGCAGGTCCTGTTACTATTTAACCTCTGGGAGCAGTTCTGTTAGTGCTCCATAGTTCTTGAGAGTGTTTCATAGCAGTTAGTTAGGTCGGACATTCGTTTGCGTCTACGACCTTTCGAAAAAATTACCTTAATTTTTTTCTTGCTAAGACCAAAGGAGGTTCTTAATAGAGCGAGCCTTATTCTATAAAAAAGGGGTGAGAGTCGTCTTCTATCGCAAGTCAGCGTTTTTGTTTAAGTCCATTGCAGGCCAATTATAAGAAACAAAGTTTTACTGAAGTGTTGGTTCGATAAAAATGAATTTATTAAAAGCGGAAGGCCTGAAATAAGGAGAAAATATATATGTTTCCTTTCTCCCCATTGCCCTAAGTCCATAGCATTTCCGACTTGTTTGAAAAGTTTAGATTGGCTATGTTTGGCAGGGTGTTTCTCTAACTCGCACCACTGGTAAAATTTGTGCGCTATCCAAGAAAGCTAGTTATACAAATGCTTTGATCGTCTGTATCCTCTTTTACATCTTGCGCTCTCGGGTTCTCTCAAAGACCTCCAGTTTCCTCATGATCTGTCATCCTGGGTGTTTCTTAGCACCCGCACAACTTTTTTTTTTCTTCTAAAATTTCAGAGTTTAAAATCCCATTTTTCCAATGATTTGGACTTTCCCTACGAAAAAACCAAGAAAATTTTTTCAAGCGCATATATTTCAATGTTTTTGGGGGTTTTGGAGAGCGCATAGATTTTTGTTCACCCACAGTGCGGATCAGAGAAACATCCTGCTGTCATCTCTATATACACATCTTCTCTGCGGGTTATAAGAAACACCCTGATGTTTGCTCTACTTCAAGGGTGAAATGGAAATTCTTATTACAGAACTGCGAGCTGTGCGTGCGTGATCGTCTAAGCATGCAACAGGCGATCCCTCGATCTATGCTTGATGTAATGTTACTCCATGTCCTCATCATCAACGAATATCTTCCGCCCTCTCTTGAGGTTCCAACTTTCTTATTTATTCTATTTATTACATGTTGTTCATATAATATACAATTATAGTACACAAAAATCATGTGGGTTATAGTGATTCCAACAAGTTGGAAGATGATAAGCATTAAAGGAACAAACCAAACATTAGATCATAAACATTACAACTGAACACATTGAGCGGAACAATATTATAAATTTTCTAAAGAACAATATTATAAATCAATATAAACTTATTGGTAAATTTCTACGTAATTGAGTGTTTGAACCATCAAAGATGAGGTGAATCGAAAAGGAAAGTCACGCGGATGAAGAATAAAGAGCCGCGTGACTCGAGGTAGAAGGTCACGCGGATGAAGAATAAAGAGCCGCGTGACTCGAGGTAAAAGGTCACGCGGATGAAGAATAAAGAGCCGCGTGACTCGAGGTAAAAGGTCACGCGGATGAAGAATAAAGAGCCGCGTGACTCGAGGTAAAAGGTCACGCGGATGAAGAATAAAGAGCCGCGTGACTCGAGGTAAAAGGTCACGCGGATGAAGAATAAAGAGCCGCGTGACTCGAGGTAAAAGGTCACGCGGATGAAGAATAAAGAGCCGCGTGACTCGAGGTAAAAGGTCACGCGGATGAAGAATAAAGAGCCGCGTGACTCGAGGTAAAAGGTCACGCGGATGAAGAATAAAGAGCCGCGTGACTCGAGGTAAAAGGTCACGCGGATGAAGAATAAAGAGCCGCGTGACTCGAGGTAAAAGGTCACGCGGATGAAGAATAAAGAGCCGCGTGACTCGAGGTCAAAGGTCACGCGGATGAAGAATAAAGAGCCGCGTGACTCGAGGTAAAAGGAGTTACCAAGAATGTGTTACTTTCGAGCCGATTGCATCAACTGTGATGAAGTAGCAAAACTAGAAATAATCGAGAAGCAGAAGGGATAAATTGAGCGAGTTCGAAGCTTATATGCGTGTTTTTTAAAGATTCAAACTGCATTGGATGAAGGGTGCAAAGATGCAAAGAAGAGCTTGGAATGCCTCATAAAGAAATGGGTACGTTTCTTTCTCTTCGTTGAGTATTTCTTTCTCCTTGTGGAAAAATTTGTAGCTAAAAATTAGTTATTTTCAATTGTGACTATTCATGATCGAATAACAACTTTAACCGATCAAGATGAACCTTTTTTGCAGAAGAAAACGAAAGGTTGTTTTGACGTGGCGAAACTGTGGATGGAATTCCTGGAGTATTACGGCACAGAGGTGCCGAAAGATGTGGTCATACAGGTGGGCGATCGTCGGGGGATGACTCGCTGACGATTTCCGCTAGAGCAGCGTGTAGATCAATAAGAATGATTCTTAGAGAGAGACCGAAAGATTGAAATTAAATAATTTATACGTACATTGAGTTCGTATCAGTAGCCTTTTTGAAAAGTGGATAGACTTGCGCTGTCGATTTGTATGCAGGGCGGGTTAGAAAAGCGCCTTGGTCAAGCTTTTAGTCTTAAAGGCGTGTGAGGTAAATGAGTTTAATTTATCAACCAAACGATGATTTGACCTTAGGTTTTAGAAAAGTGATATAGTTGAGAATTATTGCGAGAAACTACCACTTAGCGAGTGGAGGGGCGTAGAATAATGAGAAGCGAGTGAGCCTTGTTAGTCATGACTTCTACTGTTACCGAATCTCCCTTTCTTGTTAGTCATGACTTCTACTGTTACCGAATCTCCCTTTCTTGTTAGTCATGACTTCTACTGTTACCGAATCTTCCTTTCTTGTTAGTCATGACTTCTACTGTTACCGAATCTCCCTTTCTTGTTAGTCATGACTTCTACTGTTACCGAATCTCCCTTTCTTGTTAGTCATGACTTCTACTGTTACCGAATCTCCCTTTCTTGTTAGTCATGACTTCTACTGTTACCGAATCTCCCTTTCTTGTTAGTCATGACTTCTACTGTTACCGAATCTCCCTTTCTTGTTAGTCATGACTTCTACTGTTACCGAATCTCCCTTTCTTGTTAGTCATGACTTCTACTGTTACCAAATCTCCCTTTCTTGTTAGTCATGACTTCTACTGTTACCGAATCTCCCTTTCTTGTTAGTCATGACTTCTACTGTTACCGAATCTCCCTTTCTTGTTAGTCATGACTTCTACTGTTACCGAATCTCCCTTTCTTGTTAGTCATGACTTCTACTGTTACCGAATCTCCCTTTCTTGTTAGTCATGATTTCTACTGTTACCGAATCTCCCTTTCTTGTTAGTCATGACTTCTACTGTTACCGAATCTCCCTTTCTTGTTAGTCATGACTTCTACTGTTACCGATTCTCCCTTTCTTGTTAGTCATGACTTCTACTGTTACCGAATCTCCCTTTCTTGTTAGTCATGACTTCTACTGTTACCGAATCTCCCTTTCTGTGCCCTTCACCAATAGCTCGCTTCTCATCCAAATAATAACAGTAGTTTTTTTTCTCCATTTTAAACATCTATGCAGACCTATGGTGATCAATGACGAAAATCTGTTGCTGAGACGGAGAATATCACAAAAGTTAAGATTATAACGGTAATTGAACATAGGTCGAAGGGTTCCTCATCAATATATCTCTCAAAGATTATGAATCACACGAATTGAGTCAAGTTAACCAGTTCAAAATTTTTGAGCTGTGATCTTGAGAAAGAAGAGACATTTATAGGAGGGAAAGTGAAAAGTGAACTTCGTTGTTTTAGATTACAAAAAAGGAGGTCCTAACCAAGTCGGAGGCAAAGTTGAACAGGAAGCGGTTGCAAGTGCTTGGTTTGTTTGATTGTGCTCGGGGTGATGGAAGAGTAAGTTCAGTAACCGGTCGCTTTCAACACTGTAACTGCTCACCAGCGCTTGTGAAAAATTAAGAAGAGAAAAAACTACCAGTTTTCCTAGTCGGAGCCCAAAATGATAAATGTCTTTCCTATATGCTTTTTAACTTCACATGAGAAAGAGAAAAATATTTCTGTGAGAGAGAAATAGAGCGTCATTGAGCAAAATTTTATGAGTAAAAACTTGCCAGGAGCTGTTTCCGAACAACGCATAGATTTCACCCGCAGTGCGGGTGATAAAAAGGGTCATGTTCATGTGGTCTATATACAGTGCCGTCCAGAAGTATACCAAAGAGTATATTTAAGTATATTTTGTCATATAACTTTTCTGTTTTTGCGCCCACTGGCGCAATTTTTTTATATGTTGTGTAGCTCGTGACTCACATCATACTGTTACAAAATGGAGCCGTTTCTGAGAGAGCAGAACAGCTAAGCAATTTTTTTCTGAAAACAGAATTTTCGAGATTTCTGAGATATGTTCTTGTTTATTTGTTTCTGTTTATTGCAATGATCGTGATGGCCTCTATACCACAAAGATGCAAGACAGTCACTCACTAATGATGATCACAAAGATGCAAGACAGTCACAAAGATCACAAAGATGCAAGAAACACTGTAAAATGTACTTTTTGGTATACTTCTGGACGGTACCGTATAGTGTGGACGGGATACCGCTAGACCCAATAAATCTCCAATCTTCACCCGAACAAAAAAAGTTTTCGTAGATCTCATCACCGATCGGCCCTTCCCGACACTGCCTCAAAAATTCGCGTGGTTCATGAATAATTGCCTGCTCGCAACATACCTGCACTTCAGAGTGCCGAACCATGTCTCTCGTGGAAGTCTCATCGAAATAGAACTGAAGCAAAGTGTAACTTTTTTGAATATTGAGTTGAATTAGCTTTATCATCAAAGGATAGCTTATTATGACTATCACTGAAATGGAGTTTGTTTATCATAATTTTCCTGCTCAATTTCGTTTATTCCGGAAGATGGCTTGTTATCGCTGCCTTTTACAAGGTGAACAATGCAGAGAGTGTCAGAAATGCAGGAGAAAACGGAATAATAAAGGAGAAGAGCAAAAAAACAATTTTTTCAACGCGTCATTCTATTCCTTTTTGCATACTTGTAGATTGATTCTCTCTTCGTATGTAGACCGGTCATAATAATAGTTGTGAGACTATGTGGAACAATCATAGTTTTAATTACGGAAGTCGATAAGGTTTCAAGAGTTGATAAAAAAATGTTTTTTTACCCTGGTCAGTGATACCAAAATTTTACCCTGGTCAGTGATACCACGTTAAGCCTAGAAAAAGAAGTGAGAAGTAACCACTTGAGCGGCAGGGGGAGGGGAAGCATAGAATCATGAGAAAACGAGGAAAAGAAAAGAATCAGACGGCGTAATTCAAGGTCAACTCTCCCGCTCTGGGCAATAAACGCGTTGATCCTTCACTTGCTGTTCCATGATTCGAGACTGTTCTTAACCATAAGCATTTTCAAACAAATTAGTGTAAACATAAAATTAAAAAAATAAAAGTGTATTAAAAAACCTTTTTTTTTGAAGCAGGTTTCGAAGGGAGGCAATAGAAGACCAAGAAAAAATGAGAAGATAGACCAGACCAAGGTTTGATTCTTTCGTTATGCTTCCGACAGGTTATTTTGTATTCAGTGTTATAGTTATAAACAGGGTGTTTCTTAGCACCCGCACAACTTTTTAAAGAGCGCATAGATTTTTTTACCCACAATGCGGATCAGAGAAACATCCTGGTTATGAAGAGAGCGATACGAAATCTCATATTACATATAGTGTTTATTCGTGACACAATTTTTAGAGATTTTAAGGGGACAGAGGAAAAACATAATTCAGTTTTGATGAAGCTAGCTTTTCACGATCAAGAAGTTGTTTTTTTTTTCGTTGTCAAAAAGTTGTAAAAAAATTTTCTCGATTCGTTTTGTTAACAGTTATCGGAGTATGTCAATTTTTGATCGAAAATATCATCTCATAAGTAACGATCGCTCCGATTATCAAAAATTTAAGAACGACCCGGCGGGAAAAGAGAGGAGCAATGGAGAGACCAAGGCCAACGGGGAAGGCAGTGGAGCGGGCACATCGAAACAGGACCAAAATCCTCCAGAAAAAAATCTGAACGTTACGGTGAGTCCTTATGCAGAATTACTATATGAAAAAAGTACCCGATTTATTATATAATTCAATTTTTTGAGATTCTTCAATAGACATTGAAGATTTTTTTTAGACAGACAAACACTACGGAGAACATTTTATTCTTAACTAAACGATTTCATCAAAATACAAAGTGAAGTAATATTTTGTAATTTTTACTTCATAAGCAGGTGTTAAATAGTCATGTCAGACCTTCTGTCGGTGGGCCTCTGTTTTTCTAAATCATCAGGGGGGACCCTTACGTAAAACAAACAACAAAAATTTTTTATCATAAGTCTTTTTTATCATAAGGAGAGACCCTTATTTGAAAAAAATTTTCCGCCTTTGTCGGGCGTCTGTACCTTTTCTCGCACACGAAAAAGCCCCTGTTAATAAGTCATCAAGTTGTAAGTTTGGTTTTTTTCGGGACTGGGTAATTTTTTTTGTATATCCAAAAAATGGAGCATTCTCAATTCAGATTAGAAATTGAACGAGACTCAACTGTCTAAAAAACAAAAAAAAAATGAATTTTCGTTGTTTTTTCCATTACATTTGACTCGAACCTTCTTTAAACAGAGTCAACAGATCAAATATATTCTAATTACTTAACCTCGAACTCTTGGTTTAATGAAATGTGATATTAAAACTTTCACGGGTTCTTGGGATACATTGGAAACATAACTTGTTGACTAAGTACCCTCTGGTTATCTTTCCTCCAATTGCACTCAATCGCACGAGCACCACTGAAGATTAGAATTTTTAGTTGTTGTTGTTGTTGTGCATCTATCTTTTTTCACCAGTAATAGTTTTTTTTGGTTTTGTTACCCACATCGTCTGTTAATGCATGCTCGGTATGGTGTTGTTTGTGTGCACATTTTCAGTTCTTTTTCAGATGTCAAAGAAGTTGAAGAAGAGAAAGAAGAAGGCTATTCGTGCGAAAGATGAACAAACTTCATTTCCTCAAGATTCTATTCTATCAATATTGGCTGAATCACATCTAAGCATGTCGGAAGAGTCGGATCCTTCGGAGTTCTCCAAACCGGAAGTGTATTGTCAAACCAAGAAGTCTTTCAAGAAGCAAAAATCGGCTTTACTTCAGGCTCGTAACGGCTTGTTCGCCAAGTCAGAATGCGATTACTCAGAGGCAGATGAAAGATATTTTTTCCGTGGACAAGAAGAGTGTTACGCGAAACGAGAAGTCCTAGTTTTTAAGAGGCAAACCCGGAGTTCCTTCGAGACTCGAGAAAAGAATTCACTCGAGGTCCGAGGGAGACTCGAGAAGCGAAAAGAAGATTCACTATTGACGCGAAAAAAGCATTCAAAAAAATTCCGCGGAGAGGCTTTCTTCGAGGTCCCAAAAGTTGTTTCACACAAGCCACGAGAAGGAGATTCACTCGAAATCTACGGAAAGGATTCAGCTCGAGAAAGAGGTGTTTGTGAGATTCGGAAACGTGAATCACTAAAGACACGAGAAGCGAGTCCACCTCAAGCACTAGAAGAGGATTCTATCGGAGCCAGTGAATACTTCTTAGAAGTTCAAGAACGAGAATTGATCGAGCAATGCGTTGAGGATCTACTGGTCGCGGTCTCAGCCGAGACATCAGAAGCCAACTTTGTGGAAAAACTAGGAGTTCTACCTATAGACGCAGAAGAAGATCTTTTACGGAAAGGAAAGAAAATCGCACTCGAGGCAGGAATAGAGGGTTCATCAAAGGCAGAAGAAGAGGAGTCTCTTACAGCAAGAGTAGAAGATTTATACGAGGTAACCATGGAGGATTTCTTGGATGAACAAGGAGTGGATTATCTTGAGACTAGAAAAAGAAATTCACTACTCGCCCAAGTTCCGGATTCACATGAAGAAAGCTCGCCAGAAACGAAACAGGAAAATTTCCAAAATTTTATACAGAAAAGTTTCTCAAAATCTGCACGAAAAAGAGCGACGATAAGACAAAGAAGGATGATCCAAGACGCCGGAAATGAACAGGTTTTTGAGTTTTTCTCAATGAGAGTGATATGATGGGACTGGTTGGCAAGTTCGAACAAAATGTTTTAGCGCACGACACAGGTAAACACAAATTAACATATAAAAAAGAAAGTTTATTGTAAACATGAGAAGACTAAGGCCTAGATAACATTTATTTTGATTTAAAAAAACAACTAAATTATAGATGTTTATGTTTGCGTGAGTGGCCTTCCACATGTTTTTTGTGTGCTTTTTCAAAGTCAAATCGTGACACTCACTTTACCTGCATGTTTCGGTTGGCTGAAGAGTGTCATGCACGCACTCTTGTCACTGGTCGCACTTCCCTTTTGCACCTAATTAAAGCTCAAACCTTCTGCACATAACATTAGCAATTGTGAATGAGCAAGAGACGAAGGGGCTAAAGTGGTGGTGAATCTTGCCTTACTTTGCCGGTCACCTCTCACTTGCTCCTGAGCAAGAGACGAAGGGGCTAAAGTGGTGGTGAATCTTGCCTTACTTTGCCGGTCACCTCTCACTTGCTCCTGAGCAAGAGACGAAGGGGCTAAAGTGGTGGTGAATCTTGCCTTACTTTGCCGGTCACCTCTCACTTGCTCCTGAGCAAGAGACGAAGGGGCTAAAGTGGTGGTGAATCTTGCCTTACTTTGCCGGTCACCTCTCACTTGCTCCTCAATGTCGTAGATTATCTGCTCTTAAAAGCGGATTTTTTCAACCTCATAATACTTTAACTCGAGCCTTAGGCTTTGGTGCAAAGGGCGATGCAAAATTCAGTTGAATACCAAAAAAGGGGGTTAAGACTCGTGCGAACGTTGTTATCATAAAAAGCCTTCCGATAGACTGTCTATCACACATGTTGTTCTTCTTATTGTTTTCACACATCGACTAGACAGGAAAAAAAGAGGTTGAGCAGAAACCGTGCTCGCATGATAACATCTGTAGCAATGAGGTATTAAAATGTAAGAAAATTCTGAGTGGAACGCTTAAACTATAAAAAAAAGGAAGTTTTGAACTTTCAAAGTTTTTTATCCATCAGCTGCGAAAAATGTCTCCCTTTAGCACAGCAGCAGAGTTGTTTCAGCAAGAAAAAGATGTGCCAGAAGCGCAACCCGCTTCTGTGGAAGATTTCCACACAGAAGGCGAGGAAAGCTACGTTTACTCAAGGCAAAACATAATGGATTGTGCGGAAGCGCCTTTGGATGCAAAGGTGAGGCTTGAAATTAAAACTAGTGAAAGAACTCTCCAGAGTCGGTTATCTAATCTCTCAAATCGAAATAATCCTTTTCGAGAATGAGACGCCGTTGTGGTCATTGAAATCACCCATTGAAGAGGGAAAAATCGTCTGTTAACTAGGCAAGACCATCATTGAAAAAGGAGAAAAGCCTCTAATTCAGGTTTATGAAATATGCAGTGCAGAGGGCTTGTTGATTGGGCAAATTGGCGTGAACGGGGGTTCTGAAAGCAGTCAAGATCTACCTCAGGAAGAAGAAGAAGAAGCGAGAGTTGCGAGGTACAAGAACTTGAATTAATGATTTGTAATGACCAAGTATCAATGATGATACATAATAAAATGGTAAGTCCGGCCGTGGCATAATGGTCCAAGTACGACTCCCACCCCGGACAGATCCTTCCAAACCAAGGGGGTTAAAACTGTTGATTGTCCTCTTGCACAAATCTGGCTGATGATGATGATTGTTGCCCGTGCGGTTCCTTTGGCGTTGAAAGGGAGTCCACGAGTTCACGGTAAAATCTCAAACACACAGTCACACTCACTCACTTCTCTTTTTCGCTCTCTAATTCTCTTTTTTTGCTTTTTTATTTTCGCCTTTTTTGCTTGGTTCGGGCTTTGGCTTTTTCTTTAAAGATCCCATCCTTCCATCCATATTCATTCAACAATTAAACCTACATAGAGAACAGCAAGTCTGTACTATTGATGAAAACTAACTATTCAGACTGGCAATGAAAAACTACAGCATTCATTTGACAATGAAATATGCAGCATCGACAGGTCTATACCATAGGTCTAACGGCGTAAGTCTGGTGGGGTGGGTTACAACGACAGTTAAACAAGTGTGAACTAGTGTGATCTTCCTCTACACTTAAAGGACAGAGAGGAGAGTCAGTAGCACCTATCCTATGAAGGTAACTATTTAATGTGCTCGAGTAACCACTTATAAGTTGCGATATGATAACATGTTGTTCCCTGGTAAGTAACCCCGTTGACTTATGGACCATGGGTGGTTAGAACCCTAGGACCGGGTTTGGTTCGCAGTTTCTGAGAAATTTCCTGACGGCTTCAGTATGCAGATTTTAAAGTGTCGTTTTGTAGTCCTTGTCTCCCAGACTGAGGTCCATGTTCATCACGGGTCGGCGAATAGTTTTTGCTGGTCGTTGTCGGAGGGCGAGGTTGTGGGATGGGTGATCTTTTTGCATTCTGGCTTTAGCTAGGTATTGGTTGCTCAGTAGCTCATTGTGTTCTTTTACCGGAAGTAGTTTTGACTCAAGAGCAAGATGTTGTGTTCCAGACATTTGAAGGTTACCCCTGGCTGTCCTGATTGCTTTGTTTTGGCAGACTTGTAATCGTGTCCAGTGAGTGTTTGCGAGTGGTGGGGTGTATACAGGGGCTGCGTAGTTCATTATTGATATCGTCGTTGCTTTATATGTCGCGATTAGTGTTGTGGGACTCTGCCCCCATCTTCTGCCTGCTAAAGCTCTGATGATGTTGAGACGTTTGGTTGCCTTCGTTCTGATGGCCTCTGCGTGGTGTCGGAAGGTTCCTAATTGGTCTAAAACCACACCCATCTCTAGGTTGTCCAGTTCTTTAACTAGTATGGGAAGGTACTCATTCATTTTGTCCTCGCATTCGCTGATTTTTGCATTATTGAGATGACATTATTGAGATGACATTATTGAGATGTCGTCCGCATAGGCAACAATGTTGGTGTTTCCCGTGGGTTCTGGAAGGTTGTTTAGATATGCATTGAAAAGGATGGGGCTTAGCACACCGCCTTGTGGAACGCCAGCCCGACTTGTGAAAATGCTGCTAGACAAATCTGGCTCTGCCCACTGCTGCTATACACTAGAAGTGAACCAGCGAGAAGTCGCTAGCTCTACCAGAATAGGTCTTTCCCTCACCTTGCCTTGAAACAGGATCAAGCGCGAGGGGCATTATTATTATTTACATATCATCAATAACAGTAAGGGTTATCTATTAGTTATCAACGAAAAACCGATGTTATTGAAAACCATGTGTGATATAATGATCTCCCAGTAAAGAAAGCTAAGTAAGAAAAAAATTAGACGGAAGCACAGTTTTAACCCTTTTTTTAGATGATACTCACTTTCGACTTAATTTTTTTCGCTAGCTTTTCGGCTCGGTGGATAAAACTTTTTCTGAGTTGACTGAAATTATCCCTGCTGTGGACGACATTTGAGCGGAAGTTTTTTTTTTGGAATCAGATGTTATTGAAACTCTTTTGTTTTTTTGCGTAGTCTTATATTATAAAATTGAATATTACAACTACTCGGTCTACAGTTACCTAACCTTCAGAGAATTTATCATTAACCATATTCAGAGTGTTGTTGCATTTTTGTTTGGAAATGTACCTGAATAAATAAAGAAGTTATTGTTTTTCAGTGAACCGGAAAACGTGGAGAATAATTCTTCGGAGAGTGGACCCGCCGAGATAACAGTCAGGTTTACTGCTAATAACTGTGAGAGTTGAACTGTTGACTCAGTCCGGAGTAAAGTTTAATCTTGAATGCAGATAATATGATTCAGTTAGAACTCCTCTTTTCAGGAGTCTGTGAATGTGAATCTCAAAGTCAGCGGAGAGTCATGTTCTAAGTCCGAAGAAACTCGTCGAACGGGAAAAGTTAGAGCAATACATCTGTTTATTGTTGATTGACTATTCAAAAACCATGAAGTTTCCACAATTCCCCAGGGTTCTGGTGAGGTCTGCGTCTCTAATCAGAAAGGGTGTAGAGGGCATTACGTCGAGATTTAGTTGGATCTTTTGAGAAGAATCCGGGAAAAAGTCTGTATGAAGCGAGAAAGATTTATAGTTAAAAATCAGAAAATTTTAATGAAAATAAGAAACTAAGATATGGTAGAAAATAGCCTGTACAGTGGAATAGAGAGGTACATATATGTAGAGTTTGTCTCGATTTTCAAATAGGTCCATCGCTAGAGTAAGTTCAAAGTCTCACTTTCAACTTTGCGAAATCGCTTGAGGCTGCGTTATGGCTAATGGAACGTTCTATTTAGGTGAAGTAATGAAGATGAGAACTCTGATATATTCATTTCGGATAGGTTCGGTAGGTCGTTCGCCCTAGAAAGTTTTTTGAGTTTGTCAGTTGGCAGTTTACCGATGGTTGAAGGTCAAAGAAAATGGAGACAAGAAGGCGGATTTGGATTTCTCTTCTTTCGAGCCCACTCGCGAAGAATTCTACATCTCCATAGAGTCGTTCGATCGCGGAAAGGTTAGGATTCCTTGTTATGATGATGATGTTTTTAGAAAGTTCTGAAAATAGTTTGCACAATAAAACAAATTTACCCTTTCAAAACTGCTAGGAAGTCACGTAAAACAAGCACTTCACTCAACATGAAATAAAATATATTAAATACTTCATTTTTAGTATATATTTTCTCTCTTTTTAATTGCACAGAGTCGTTGTATTGGTTCCGAGTTTACTAAACGGTCATCAAAACTGTTTTGATATACAATCTTATTTTGAGTAGGTTAAGAAGCATCATGATCTAAGAATTGAGGAATTTGGATAGTATAGTTCGTCAAAGGAGGGCGATTCCGGAATGGCCTGGGCATGCCACCGACTAAAACATCAGCCGATACTCCCTATACACCGTAATGGCGAGTCGAGGCACCAGTAAAATAGCCCCTTGCCCTTCTCCGGTTAACGAATGGGTCTCGCGAAGAGGATCACCGACTGCGGTGCGAGTGTAGACGGATGAAATTTCTCCGGACTCAAAAGGATCCTCTCCAACCTATCTCGAAGGACTCCCCTCGACAGGAATTATGGTTAAAAAACAACAACAACAACAAGACTTGAGAAAAATTAATCATAAAGTCCTTAAACAAAAATTTTAGGTTGAAGGATATTTGTCTCAAATGACGGAAGAAGATTTCACATACTCACTGGAAAAACCGGAACTTCTCACTGCTGGATTTGTCAGTTCGCCTTTCGATTTTATCCAAAAAGGTTTTCTCATACGCTCTCATTCGTCTACCATTTGTTCAGTGCGTGTCCAACGCAGGTGTTAATTATTTACTGGACCAGCTCTGTTGGCGGATACACGATACACACCGGAAATGATCTTTAATCTCTTCTCATTCCGTTTTCTTTCACCATTTATTTCGTTCTCTTTCTAACTCTCCTTCCCTTTTTTACCATTGTTTTTCGCCGTCCCTTTCCCTTTTCTGAATCATTCGGTGCGTACAAACACCCTTTCAATCGGTCTCATTGAACGCTTGGTAACGTCAATCAGTCTCATTGAACGCTTGGTAATGCTACTGTATGAGATGAGAACCGTTTTTGGCACAAGCATTGAATGCGTGTAAGACCATACAAACATCAATTAGTATCACCAGCTTCTTCAATAGCGCATCAAGTTATGCATACATAGAGTTTACCCGCCGTTTGGGTTAGACAAAGACCGCGATGAGGTCGGTCCATTTCACTTTATTCTCATCGATTTGTCTAAACAGCCCCTAATCACTTTTAGAATTGGAACAGCGGAAAGGCAAGCGTTACATTGGTTTTTTTGGTTGGTTGGAAAGTAATATCGGAAGAGTAAGCCTGCGTTGAATGGGGCAAACGTGGAGCATGCGGCACCATTTGATTTACCATCAAGAACTTCAAAAACTTTTGAACCAATAAATTATTTATTGCATTTGGGCCAAAATACTGATTTTCCAGTGTTGTGTTATCCTCTGCACTGCGTGTGATTCGGCCAATCATCGAACGGACGAATGTCCACTTCTTTCGATTCCGCCGATCGAAGAAATAGACACATCAAATCAGCCACACTTTTACATAAGAGAGATCGACCAACTCATCGAAAATAACTACCGTTAGATGTTTATTTATGTTTTATAGTATTTCAAGATCATTGTATAACAAAAGTAAAATATTTCTCGCAGAAAAGTCTGCGTAAACATGAAAAAGTTTAGGAGTGCGAATCCGACTGACAGCTAACAGCTACCTACGATTTAGTATTTTGAAATAAATTTGTTATACATTTTGCAGAATAAGAGTGATATCATAATACTGATTATAGAAGCTGAGCACATCTCAAAAAAGCGGATGCAGCAAATCGATACAACTCTAATGAATATCAGCGCTGCCTTGGAACTCGTGTTCGGAGAACAATTTCGACTCGATGTTAGCTTCCACTTTTAATTCACTGTTGTTTCTCTCACCACGCGGAATGAACCATTAAAGAAGGCGAAGTCACCAGACATGCCCTATCCTTATACATCTTACCCTTCTTGTAGTGCAGTTAGTTCCCTGCAGCTCAGATAGTAGACGCGTGCAGAAGTTTGGGGTTTCCTGTTACATATGTATATATATATATATATATATATATATATATATATATATATATATATATATATAGATATTCGAAGCAAAAAAATAACTTTCGAAATGACCTTTAGATGTACACGCTACCTAGATTATACAAAAAATTCATTTAAAAAAAAGTTCTCGGTTACGTAGTTTGAAGGTAATAAAACCAGGTTTTGGGAAAGTATCAGTTGATCACATGTAAGCAGGGGTTAAATAAAGACCGGATCGGTCCCGTCGGTGGATACTTGTACACAGACTATTGACAAAAAAGTCCCCTCTCTTTTTTCACTCTTTCCTTCATCCCCTCTTCTTTTTTCATTCACTTTGAGCGGCGGATACATGTAAACCCAAATTGGGCGGCTCCATTCAACCCCTGCATGTAAGAAAAGAACGGACAATGTGTGCTTGGTTGATGTATTGGTAATGCTCTACAAGCCCCGGTTAGGCAGCGGAGGTTCGGTCCCGGCCGAGTGCCATTTTCGCCCGTGTGATGGATTTCTTTCATAAGAAAAGTTATTTCACGGCGCAAAATCAACTGTTTAATAAAGTTGCAAGTGTAGTAATGAAGTCGAGGCAATGTATAATCGTAGTCTGCGCGACTTTTGATGGAGGGTTCCAAGTTAGACCCCCACTCGGTCAGATTCACCTAAACCAAGAGGTTTAAGAACTGTCGCTAGTAGTCTTGCGCGAATCTGATTCTACGCACTGCTGCTACACACTTGCAGTGACCCATCTCAGCCACTGGTTATGCCAACATGATAGATCTGTACCTCACCTTGCCGTGAGGCGGAAACCAGGGCGAGAAATATTTAAAAAAAACTGCAGTGATAAGGACGCATTCCAGTTCCATGCGTTGTAACCTTGTACAAGGATTGTGCTATCACACCACTCAGTGATGTGTTTAAAGTAGTCAGACAAAGAAGTTAATACACCCGGTCAAAGAGTGACAGCTGGTGTCAATCCCGCACAGTGCAGTTTAGCAAAAAAAAGTGTATCCAGTGATAAATGACAATGAATTACTAAAAAACTGATAATGATGTTAAATGCAAATTACACGTAGGAATCGCGCCTTTTGTTTCGCGCTTAGGTTAAGGCGCAGTTTGACTCTCCATCTCTCCCTTATTTTTCTCCTCTCTCTCTACCTCTCTCTCTCTCTCTCTCTCTCTTTTTTTTTTCTCTCTCTGTCTCTCTCTTTCTCTCTCTCTCTCTCTCTCTCTCTCTCTCTGTCTCTCTTACGGAAAGAATTATAAACAGGCTATGCTTTACCACCCGCAGAGAAATCGTGTTCAAAGAGAAAGTTCAAAGTTACTAAAAATGAGAGAACGGCAGACCAGACTTTGCAGGGAGACCGAGAGTGTTTGATAAAAAAAGAGAGACAATCATAACGAAAAAGATAATCTTATCACTTGCTTTTCTCGAAAGAGCATAGTTTTTACCAGCAGTGCTGCTTGAAGAAAATGTTGAAAAACTATGTGGACGAATTGTATACAAGAAAATTGCATATTTGGTTAAGGAGTAACTGATCATTTTTCCTTAGCTGTTCGGCTCTTCCCGTAGCGGATTTGGATCGAATACTTCGGATCTGGACATTTGCTTCCGCTTTCTGCCGCAGAAGGAGGCGTTGATGGGCGCGTGCTTGAGGGTGAGAAGTTAAGCAGACAGGGGAGGGGTTGAGTACCGCGTCTATAAACTTGGTTTTATAGTGCATTCCGGAAGGTTACAGGACCCCGCGGAAAGCGAAAATAAGTCTGAACTGAAACCCGTCAGAAACAAGATGAACAAGGGATTCAGAGATAGGGGGATTTTTATGCGAGGGTTTGTCCTCAGAATATCAATATATAAAAGAAGCCCGCTAACTCAGAAGGTAGAACTGGACCCCTGAACTCTTGGTCTGAAAGAGGTACACAAACTTGCTACAGATATCATCGAAGTTAGCCCCGCTGTGAACCAAAAATTTAGTTGGGAAGGAGGCCCCCGACAAAACGGGTTCGGAAATCAGCGCAAGTAAAATTTACACATCATTTTCTGATTTTTTTTTTTTGCAGAACCGGGAAACGGCGACAAAAACGATCACAGCAATTTCGAACGCTCTCCACAGGACACGCAACAACTTCAAGTTCCACAATGTGCAGGCCATCAAAGCAGCTAAAGTTCGTAGATAATTGCTCATTGGCACTTGTCACTAAATTAGAAACGACTGGAATAATGAACTCTACCCCTCACCCCTTGCTTGCTTCTCAATATTCCAGGTGACCCACTCAGACAAGCGGTAGTTTTTCCAATGTTTGATGAGTGCGGGTTTACTAATTGGTAGATGAAACTTGTTGTGATGTCACTCCTGTTCTCGACTCAATAAGTTTGATTATGTCTGTATGAAACAGACTGTTTATTGTGAATCGCTGAAGAAGCGAATAGGTCAAAAAGACTAATCATGAGGGAAAGATGGACTTTGGAGATACCGAGAGCGTGCGATGAGCTTAGAAAATTTCTACAAAAAGTAAATTTGTATCACTAGAGTTTTGTTCGAAAAGCGCATAGATTTGCGCATATTTTATATCCGCATTGCGGGTTAGAGAAACACCCTGGTCTGAACTAAAGACAAGAATGAAGCACTATAAGACATCCTCTGTTTAATTATAATTGTGGTACCTTTTGTAAATAGTTCTATTCATAACTTTTGCTAACCGTTTCTTTTTTGACCACGATGTTCATGATTATTAAAAGCAAGAGAAAATGTATTGCATTATTTAAATATAACAGACATCATGAAATCTTTTGAGGTGCCGATTGTGAAGTTCACCACGTCACTCTTCCCGGAAACCCTCGAAGGAGAGTATGTTATTTTCATTTTAAGATTTTATTCTCACCTGATTGACTTTTTCTATGATTGTTGATCGATTGTCATATCATTAATACTCTTCCATTAATTTCAGCATAAGTTACTACAATGAGCTAGGGATGACGAATACGGAACTACTGAATACGTACACGCAATGGGCTCCAGACGGGAAACTGGCGAAATTGGGTACGGTATATTCTCTAAGGTTTTTCTGAAGGCTCTCATGGTATTTGTATGAATATTTATAGAGCAAAATAAAGTGAGTATTCTAAATTTAAAAAAAGGAAGTGTTTTGGACGAGCTCTTGAATAAGTTCAATAAGGAGTGGAAATCATTGGCATAAATGTAAAAATAAGTCTGGGTATAATATAATCCTAGTATTTGTTGACTATTATGCAATGGGCCTCACGCGTGGCAACAGAACAGTTTTTTAGTCTGTTGAGTGCATGAAGAGGAAGCAGGTCATGTAGTTTTTTCTGTGTATAAATCACTATCGCACGGATTAGCAGTGTGTCTTGGGTGACAAAGAGGTAACGCGTGAAAAAAGTAACAACTGGGTTCGATCCCATTTCAGATGCTAGTTTCCGTCTATGTATGTAGTTCTGAGGAGGAAGATTTATAACCAGGGTGTTTATTCCAACCCGCAGAAATTATTTGTATATCAAGATCACTAATGATGAGGGAACGGTAGGCTTTTGAAAGAGCGCGAGAGCATGTGATGTAAAAGAGAGGATGCAGATGATCAGAGAATTTGTATCACTTGTTCCATTAGTTAGCGCATAGATTCGCGCATAGGTTTTACCCGCAGTGCGGGTTAGAGAAACTTACTGGTTATAAGAAGTGGTTCTGAAGGAATGTTCGTGAAGAAGTGGGCAAAGGTGTGTGATATCCGAGACGCGTCGAAGGGATCTCTCTCCTCTTACGCGTATACTCTTCTGACGATCCACTTTCTGCAGAGGACCAATCCACCCGTCCTGCCGTTCCTCCAAGAGGTTCGTGTCAAGGAGTTGAGAAACATGAAGGGAAAAAATGTTAAAGGGAAAAACGCCTTTCTAGATGCAGGAACACGTTGGGTATATGATATGTACCTGTTTTACATGGGGGTTTCATGAACCAGTTATCATGGGTATATGTACCTGTTTTACATGGGGGTTTCATGAACCAGTTTTCATGGGTATATGTACCTGTTTTACATGGGGGTTTCATGAACCAGTTATCATGGGTATATGTACCTGTTTTACATGGGGGTTTCATGAACCAGTTGTCATGGGTATATGTACCTGTTTTACATGGGGGTTTCATGAACCACTTATCATGGGTATATGTACCTGTTTCACATGGGGGTGTCATGAACCAGTTTTCATCGGTATATGTACCTGGGGGATGCCATTACTCTTGTCCGCATTAATTTATCATTGGAGGAAGTAATCGACGGAGGGCAAATGGTAATATGTTGTTGTTAGGTTTCTGTTTATCGCGTGTACCGAAAAGGTTTTGAATGCAGAGTATCTGAATGATTTCACATCTTTTGCAGTTCACTCTTTAGTTATTGCTTCATTCGTAAAATTTAGATAGTTATTCATCGAGTTGGAGTTTTGAAAAGTTACTTTTTTAACAACCGAAGGGGAAAAGTCTATAATGAAGAGAGTTTAAGATGGGAACTCACGAAGAGCACAAAGTCGAGAATTGGGATGTCTACTTCTGCCGAGATCAACCAAATGTTGGTTGCCATTTAAATCGTTTAATCTAGTAATTCAATGAGGCTTTTTATTTTCAATATGTTTGACCTTTTCGTTGTTTTCAGCAAATTAGACCTGTCTCTTTTAAACTTTCTGTGTCTCTTTGGCTTGCTTCTCTCTTATTTTCTGACTTACTCTTTTGTTCTGTTAATCTCTCTTTCTATTGCCTTCTCTTTTTAGCTCACAACAGGGTTTCTCTGACCGGCACTGCGGGTAAAAAAAATCTATGCGCTCTCCAAAAACCTTGAAATCTATTCACTTGGAAAAAATTTTTCTCGCATTTTTCGTAGGGAAAATCCAAATAATTGGAAAAAAAATTATTGTTGAACTCTGAAATTTTAAAAATCTATGCGCTTGAAAAAAGTTGTGCGGGTGCTAAGAAACACCCTGAAGCAGGGGTTAAATAGTCATGACAGATCTTCTGTCGGCGGGCCTCTGTTTTACAAATTATAAGGGGGGACCCTTATGTGAAAAAAAGATAAGGGGGACCCTTATGTGATTTTTTTTCCGCTTTCGGCGGAAAATTCTCTGTTCTTCCAAATCGTAAGGGCCTCATGTGGAAAACTTCCCGCCTTCGGCGGCGTCTGTCCCTTTTTCTTTCACACTAAAAAACCCCTGCCCTGAAGACAAACTGGCCTGAATTTATTGACAATGATTCTTCTTCGACAGAAGAAACATATTGAATTGGGTTAGCCACTGTTGATATTTACAGCCGTCGTGGTCGAAGAACGATAAGAGTGTTGGAGGATTGTTCGTGGAGTTCTTCGAATACTTCTCTCGATTTGACTGGGAGTCACAAGTCAGTCTCCTAAAAAAATCGTTCTAGGAAGGGAACATAGGTTCTTTCCTAGTTTTTACTCTCTCAAACCAAGCGTTTTGTTTTGTAGTCATAGGTAAAAGGAATTAGGATACCTTTCATCTTCCGTGAAATAACTGTGTAGATGTGAAATTCTGAAGGAGAAAGCTACAACATGGGAAAGTCAGTGAGTACAAAAAATGAATAAAGCTATAGAAACGATAGGTCATCAATATTATAATTTTTGAGAAAGTGCATTGATTCATGCCTAGCCTCCAACCACAGGCGGCGCTTGTGGAAAAAATGGACCCTCATCAGTGTTTTTCATGATCGTCATACTTTGCTCCTTGTCCGGGTGGGGCGTAATCAGGCGTTACATGAAACCGGTCTAATACATAATTGTACGCACCGAGTGAGTTGGAAAATGGATGTAGAAAGGCAAAAAGAATGAAAAGAGAAGTAGAGAAAAAGTAAAATAGAACGGAAGGAGAAGAGAATGTAGATCATTCTCGGCGCGAACATGTATGCGCCAACTTAGCTGGTCTGGTAACTTTTTAACCCTCTTGGTGTAATCGAAGAGTACGCTAACTTTTGTGCGTTAGAACCAAATTTTGTCCCTTTGTTCCCAAAAGGTCACCGCAAACAGGTTGTCAAGAAGTGTTTGTCGTGCTGGCGAAATTTAACGGGCAAGTAGGTCACCAGCGCTCTTGAAATTCTCCACCCATTTCAAAAAGTAAAAAATTCAGTATTTTATCTAAGGAATGTGTTTATCGTGCCGCAAGGCGTGAAAAAGTTCATAGGTGCACAAGTGCTTTCCGAAAAAACAATATTTTTTTGTTCGACGGAGTCTGGAATAATAAGAAGCTTTGTCTTCTTCTTCTTTCTCGCGCTTGTTCCCGCCTCGCGGCAGGGTACGCGCTCCCCTGAGATGCAGGACAGACCTATCATGGTAGAACCAGTGGCTGCCTGCTAGATCACTGCTAGTGTGATTAGCAGCAGTGGGGAGAGTCAGATTCGTGCATGAGCACTACCAACATTTCTTAACCCCCTTGGTTTGGGTGGATCTGTCCGGGGTGGGAGTCGAACTCGGGACTCTTCGCACAATGGTCTATCACACTAACACTATGCCACGCCCGGACAATAAGAAGCTTTGTCTCTTTTCTTAATTTCGCCTCCAGATCGCTTTTCATAATTCCAGACTTCCTCGCTCTAAGAGCACAGGAAAAAATTCAGCAGTTTCAAGTTGCCTTCGTTCAATTGTGAACTGAAAGCACTAGAAAAAAAGTGATTATATTTTTTATTGTAGGTTGTGCAAATACGTCGGAGTACACCGCTGACAAAAGATGAAAAGGAGGCTTCAAATTGGACGAACAGGAAGATAGCGATAGAAGATCCGTTCGACCTCGATCATAATCTCGGCAATGGCGTCAGCCTCAAAAGTACGTCAACTAATGACTCTGGTTTGGTTGGCGCGCAATGTTATTAATGATTTCCTCCGCTTCAGTGTACGCCTTCATCATGCGATGCATCATTCGCACGAGAGAAGTCTTGCTTCGCATGGACTTTCGAGGGAAAATGTGCAAGTGAGTCATTTCACAGGAAGAATTATGGTGTTTTTAAAGGGGTTGTCTGTTAAATTTTGCTTTCAAGTATAATGAACGTATTCTCTTCAGGCATGATCCCGCATTAGGGAAGGCAAAGGCAATCTCTCTCTTAAAAAAATAAATATACTTGGTTTGGAGAACTAGTTACTCGGTCAAACTTGTGTGCATGGTGTGGGTAGAGTAGGATTTATGCGAACACTATTTATATTGCTTGGCCCTCTACTTTTGGGTTGACCGGGTCGGAGAGGGGACGAATTTGTGACCCTTTTTTTTTACAAATGAGAAACTCAAATCCTAAGATTTCAGATGTATCAATTGCTAAAGTTTTTTCTTGACCGTCAGTATCAAGATTTTCAGTTGCTGCTAGTTTTGAGAATTTAAGAGGTTTCTAATGTTACTGTGAATGTTAAGGTCTTTCGGAAATGATCCAGAATTGGTTATACCGGATTGTGCCATGGCCGCTTATACGGTTACTCAGTCTAACATTATTTCTTGTTTTATTGGTGAAGCAAAATAGGAGTTCAGTTTATGTTTATGATAACTGTGTGTTGAAAGGCGTGCAAAAGGAGATTTAAGTTGATTTCAAGCAATGGACAACTTTTTTCCCAAAAGCGTCCTCAAACGCCATTGTTACATAGGTCACCTGTAATGGTTGAAAAAGAATGAGAAGAGTGAAACTTCCTCTTATTTAAGCGATGAGCTTAGAATAATGAGATGCGAGGAGTCTTCACAATCTTGTCTTCTCATATGGTAATTATCAAAGGGAGGACGAAGGAAGAAGACGAAAGGCCGAGAGGTCGTTTGTTATTTGTATCAAACAAGCGACGCACTAATTTTGAATTGAATTGTTTTATCACACAATGTATGGTAGAGCATAATAGGGTTTTTGAGAAGATGAAATCTTATGAGGAGTGAGGGTTGCAGAGGCTTCAGGCGACAATATAAGATGGTTTTTTTCTAAACTAAGGTCTGTTGAGAGACTAATAACACATTTATAATGTTTAACACTACGGACTACACTTTTAGTGTTAATGACAGGTATATTGAAAATTACTGCGTTATAAGTGTCTTGTTTGTTTGGTACAAATAACAAACGGCCTCACGGCCTTTCGAAATCTTTCGACCTCCCTTTGGCATTTGCCTTCTCATATTTCCCACTCTATGGACCTCTCTCCAAAGGTAAAACGTGTCTTGATTTCACAATAGGTCGATCGCCCAATTAATTAAGGTAAAAGGTTCCATTTTGAACTAGGCGAAACCTGTTTGCACTAAAATGTAGCGAACAAAACTTTTCAAATAAAAACATAGAGAAGTTTCTTTGTTGAATATACATTTTTCTTTTAATTATACCTCGAAAAACTTTTCAAATTTTATATTGAATTAGACGTCAGTGAGAAATTTTGAGGTGAGTAGAAATTTTTCAAATTATTTTTGCCAGTCGATAGTTTACCCATTACTCTTTCTCTCTCTCTCTTTCTCTCTCTCTCCCTCTCTCTATTACTTTCTCTCTCTCCCTCGCTTTTCTTTATTCCAGGCCCTGAGTGGAGTACGAAGCTATTGTATTTTTCTGAGCAGTCTTGACCTAAGCACACTATTCGCTCTTTTTTTCACAACAAGTACCCAGAATTATAAAACTTGTTCATATTAGCACTGGCTCCGGCTTAATCATCCAGTGACTTCTTCTTCTTCCTCGCGCTTGTTCCCGCCTCGCGGCAGGGTACGTGCTCCCCTGAGATGCAGGACAGACCTATCCTGGTAGAACCAGTGGCTGCCTGCTAGATCACTGCTAGTGTGATTAGCAGCAGTGGGGAGAGATCCAGTGACTGAGTTAACAAAATGGATCACAACTATGAGCGGATCAATCAGACGAACAACACTCGACATAGACAAAAAAATTGATTTTGAATTTCGAAAATTTCTAGAAGGAGCTCCTGACGACATGCATGGGATCGGAGAAGCCGCCAAGGGATCGACAGTGCTACGTGTGCAACCGGCTCGGACACTACGCGGAGAACTGCCCAAAGAAGAAGTTGTTTTTGTTTTTAGCCCAGAGGTTCCGTCAAGGGGAGTCCTTGGGGATAGTTTGGCGAGGAACTTTTTTAGTCCGGAGAAAATTTTCCGTCTACCCTCGCATGACAAGTATAAAAATAAATTCAAACCCAAAACGGAAAAGATCGGGTAAGAAAAAAAGAATAGAGATAACTCCAGAATTACGATAATTTTAATGAGATTAAGAAACAAAAAGTAATAATTCAAATGTTGAAAACAAAATTTTTAGAAGAACAACATGAACATCGAAGATCTGAAGCATACAGGTTTGAGTAATGGGATTTTCGGTAAAGTGCGAAAACCCGGTCCTCGAGATGTTGTAGAGCATATGTCTCATCAAAGTCTTTTGAAAGTGAAATGAAGTTATCAAGTTTCCTTAAGATTTCAAGCTTCTTCAAGTAAACTTGGGTATTTTTAACAGCTTTAGTTTCAGTCCGCCGAATTGGAGTGAGATAACTCCGCAGAGAGCGGGAAGAGGGAGGGGAAGCTACTTTGCAAGGACGCCGAGGAACGTGAGAGCAGCCCAGAATGGAGACACGGCATTTCCGGCCCGGCCTGTAAACCCGTAATGGAACTGATTTACTGATTTTCCCAAGAGCCCATTCTTCGTTCAGTATACTAGGTATCAAAGCGAAACATCCTATTCGTTACCCTACGATATCTTATGATTATCTATCTCTATGGAACTCTTCTGTATCCCCATGCCCCAGAAACCCTCTTTCTTCCCTCTGACTTATGCTTTTACACGTGATGTTCTAAAATACTCTGCGTAATAAATCTTAAAACTTCATTCCTAGCTATTCTTCTTCGCGATATGTCTTTCCATCTTTTTGAAACCCTTATGTACTCTGCCTATAGCCTTCAGATGCTCCGAGGCATCTGAAAACTTAAGCTGCTTTCTTTAGAAATGTCTGCAAAATTCTAACCCCTCAGTCCGGTATTCCTAAAAAAGACTTCAAAAGGGTAGAATTTCTTTGATAGTGAATTTTCTAGTCAATAAAGCAACAAGGGTAGTCCTGAGTTAATGTGTTTGAGACTTCGAGGTCAAAACTCAATACTGAACTTGTTTTTTTGTGATTAGAAGTTCTTTGGAAAACGAACACTAATTGTGTATATTGTGAGACTAGATGTTTTGAAATGATCAAGATATTCCTAGTCATTCTTTCTGTCAACTGTTCATTTTAAAATTCACAAAATCGCTCAATCAATTCACTTCAGAACTAAATGTTCTTATTAAGCTGATTTTATCTAAAATCCTTTGAATGAATTAATTTTGCGTAATTTGTTTAATTTTTTGACGAAAGGCATTATTCTGGAGCGGGATAATGTGCTAGAGTTAGTGTGTTCTACGGATTTTCTGCGCTGTTGTTGTTGAGATGTTGATAAGGTTGTATTTTTCATGATACGATCAAGTTTTTTAGTCCTAAAATGTTTTCCTAAAATTAACGAAAAGGAAATCACTGACTCTTGTTAAGTTGTTGTGTTTTTTGTTTTTGCTTTTTCAAATTATCTAATCATCTAGGAGTTCGGAAATCACTCTAGAAGAGTCGGTCGAAATACTGTCTTTCAAAATTTTAATTTTAGTTTGTTCATATGTGAATAGTCAATTAAAAATCAAACTTAGTTTGTTCATATGTGAATAGTAACTTAGTTTGTTCATATGTGAATAGTCAATAAAAAATTGCAGCATTGGCGCCGAGTGTGAGAACACGTGATTTGAATAATGAGGGTAAATTCATCTTTCCCATGGATGCCTATATGTACATATGTATAGTTCGGACTGAGAAAACCTCCTTCGAGGAAATGGGGGAAAGGAGATAGCTGTAGGGTGATATGAAAGTAAAATGAAAAGCAAACACGGGTTCGAGAGTTCAACATGTTTCTCTGTGTGATAAACTAAGCAATCGGCATCACCAAAACAATTGCATGTATAAAAAAGCACAGCTATATGAACATGGAATCTATAAACAACAAGTCGAGGTATCACGACACTTCGTACGCGACACTTTGTACCCAACATTTTTTTCTTGTTAGGTTAACGTCTCTAAATTCTCAAACGAAGACCTGTGGCCTCTTTATAATTGGATATTTTGGATACAGCGATACAATATTGTTTTTCTAATCTTTCGACACTCTGAACTGTGTCACTTAGCATTTGAAGAATTATCATCCATCCTCAGTCTCTCGTGTCTTAAGCGTGAATTCTGGAGTTACGCTCCATTCATGACGCAATCGCTTGATAAGCATGCGTGACTAAGAGAACAAGGCATATGAGCCTTTCATATAACACTTTCGCACGGAATACCAATGTGTCCCGTTGTGTAATAGTAACACGCGCTCCCGGTTTGAGTCGAGATGGTCTGGGTTCGATCCCGTCCGGTGGACTAGCTTTTGTCTGTGCGATAGTTCAATAATTTTGTCCGCTTTTCAAGCACTTTGTTACTTTGGGGGGGGGGGCAGGTTACTTTTCAGTGAGTTTTTTCGCTTAGGCTTAGTTAAAATGTATGCTAACGAGGCCGTACGGCTTAGGAACGAGGCCAAATACATAGAACATTTAGCCGCAATATTTCAGTTTATCTATTCTAATTGAGAGAATTGGCTTCGCTGTTTTCAGCTATTATTCGGCCATTACCAAAGCACGCCATGCACGCCAAATCATTACTAATGCACGCCACTGCGCGGGAAAGAGAGAAAGACTGTTTGACGCACTAATATGTTGATTTTTTGATACGTTCTCCTTAGCCTAAGCCGTACGGCCGTTAGCGTAAACTTTTGCCTAAGCCTAAGCAGAAAAAACATGAAAAGTTTGAAAAAAAACAGCAAAATTGTCTTATAAAACAGCAAAATTATTCAACTCTGAAATCACATTTGAAAAACGTTAAACTTGTTCACCTAAAACAGCATAATCAAAAAAAACAAGAAAAAATGTTGGGTACAGAGTGTCGCTTATACGAAGTCGAGTGGGCCGTGGTGGATGTGTTCTGGGTCCAACGATCTCGCGAGGTACTGCGCGGCGAGCATGTTCAGATGGGATTTGGTGCGCATGACCTTTTATTCGCGATGAATATGGTCAGTGTCGGCCATTTGATGATTCCCTGTCACGACGCGGAGTCCGGAATTCTGAGAATGTTGGATTTTGGCGTGAGCGGAGTCCGAGAGGAAGGTGGACCAGGCGGGTGCGGCGTAGTTGCAGATCGCTTGCAAGATGGCTTTGAACGTGAGACGGAGGGTTTTTTTTTTGGTTGCCCCAGGTGCTTCCGGCAAGGGCTTTCAGTACGTTATTGCGCTGCGACATCCGTCTCGCGATGTCTTTGGCATGATGGCTGAATGTGAACATCGAGTCGTACGTGACGCCGAATAGCTTGGCCTGGTTGACGGTGGGGACGGGTGATCCGCAGATTGATATGTCCAGAGTAGACTTGAATTCACGACTGAAATGGGTGAAAAGCATGAGCTGGCTCTTGGTCGGGGAAATGATGAGTGACCGTTCTTTGAGGAAGGTTTCAATTTTCGTGATGGCCCTGCGTAGATTTCCGGAGGCGACGTTGATGTTGGGATCTGACGCCCAGATCGTGATGTCATCAGCATACGAGATGACGTTTGTGTGGGCATCGTCTGTGGGAAGATCGCGGAGGTAAAGGTTGAAAAGCGTGGGCGAGAGGGCGCTGCCTTGTGGGACTCCGTTTCTGAAGAGTCTGGAACTTGATACCGAGTCGCGGAAGCTTGTGCGTCCTGTTCTTCCTCTAAGGTAAGAGGCGAGCCATTTTTTAATGTAGTTCGGCGCGGTTGTTGTCTCAAGGAGGTCGATGAGCTTGACGATGTCGATACTTTCGAATGCCTTGGACATATCAATTGCCATGAGGACCGTTCGACTAGCGCAACGTTTCTGGTTAAAACCGTCTGCGATGCTCTTCGAGAGAGTTACGAGGGCCGAGGTTGTAGAGCGTCTTGCCGTGAAGCCATGTTGGTGGTCTGCAGGGGGAATGTGCCTCTGTAGGGAGCCGAGTATTAGCCGTTTCCGGAGAAGATTGGTGATGTCCTTTGCAGTCCTGAGACTGAAGTGCTGCACCGCGAGTAAGCGGACATCGTTGTAGCACACTTCCTCGCTCTAAGAGCGGTCGCTCGTTTAAAAATTTTGAACAATTGTAAGTTAATTTCTTGAGCTATGGTGGGAAGCGGAATCGAAGAGAGTTGTGCTTTTACATAACGGTAGAAGGTTATCTTCAATAGGTTCAAGAGCGTAGAGGATGCGCCTAACGAACACGCCGTGGGTGCATCACTCCGGAGGAGCTATATACTCACTCGACTTGCATCCTACAGCGGAGAAGCTTGCCACCTGTGGTCAGGTACGGTGCATCATCTACTGTTAGACGTTTCGGTACTTTTTTACTTCGTCTGGTAGGCGCGTCGCGGCCCCCTTCGCGTCGTGGCCCGCGTCGCGGCCCCTCAGTTTTTTCTTTATTTTTCTCTTTCTTTCTTCTTTTCTCTTTCTTTTCTTTTTCTTTTTTAAAAAAATTATCTTTATAAATTTTGGGGAAAGGAAAGGGGGACAAAGGTTTACCTAAGCAGGGAAGGGAGCGGGGGTCCTAAAGGGGGAATGGGGAAGAAGAGGGCCCTACCTAAGCAAGGGGGGTAGGGGCCCTAGGGAGGGGGGGGGAAGGGGGGCCCTAAAGGGGGGAAGGGAGGCCCTAAGGAGAAAGAGGGAAGGGAGTTTTCATGAATAAAATCTCTTTCTGAGAAAAAAAGCCGCGACGCGCCTACCAGACGAAGTAACAAAGGGCCGACGTTTCTCTCTCTCTCTCTCTCTCTCTCTCTCTCTCTCTCTATTTATCTCTCTCTATAAAATAAGATAACTTAAACCTTCTCATAATATATTTGCGTTCTCTTTTCTTCTATTCTTCTCTCGTCCTGGATTTTAACATTCATGGTAATCTATTTTGGAGCTCTGATGCCTTCATTTTAATCGTCGTATAAGTTAACTTGGAACCGCCTTAACTCATGAGTTCAGTGTCTTGATTATAGAGAGAAGAGCTAGAAACATGGAAAGGAACCGCTTTCGCAACAAAAAAAAAACTGAATAAAAGGGTTAGGGAGTGGAGTTATTGCCGTGACTTTCAATTTCAGTGCTTCATAAAAGCGGTCGACTTTCATAATCTCTTGCTTTTTAATAAGACCTTATTTGTTTGAATTTCCGACTCATCTCTCTCCTTTATCTATTTTTCAGGGAGAAATCGGTGGTGCTGGCCTAGTAATCATCTGGAACCTCCGGCCAATATTATCGGAGAGAGCAGGCCAGGATTTGGAGAAGAACAAGCCACTTCTCTCTAAAATCAGGAATCAAGGTTCAATTAATTATTGTTAGTAGAAAAGACAAAGATTGAGGGTTTTTTCCATTGCGAGAGGTTCTTGAAAGAGTACACTGACGGCGAAAAAATGAAGCAGCAAGAAGATTTTCATGTGAGGGTTAGCCAGGGAGATGAAAACTCCAAAAGGGTTAGCCAGGTAGATGAAAACCCCAAAAGGGTTAGCCAGGGAGATGAAAACCCCAAAACCGAAAAATACTCCAAGAACAGACGGAAAGACTTGAACATTCAACCCAACGCATGGGATAGTATGAGATAAACTCGCCCGCTCAAGGTTTAGGTCCTCTTCATAATTAATCTGACCGTTTTTAGAGGCAGTTGAACTTTTTAATGTCGAATATAAAAAATTGGTATTTTGATTGATAATCTTCATCGCATTGTTTAAATTATGCAAAAAATCTCAATATGTGGAACTGCAGTTGATTTTAACTAGCACACAATTATTTCAATTGGATGAAGCTGGGACTAGAATAACATTTGACTATTATAGCGGGCGTGAACTGTGTGAGATGGTCTCGCTGTGGGAAGAATTTGGCGTGTGCCGGAGACGACAAGGTTGGAATTCATGATACACCACGAAGGAACAAATTCCTCCATTTCATTGCCCCTAGCACTTGCCAGCCCCTAGCCGGTTGGAATTCATGGTACACCACGAAGGAACAAATTCCTCCATTTCAATGCCCCTAGCACTTGCCAGCCCCTAGCCGGTTGGAATTCATGGTACACCACGAAGGAACAAATTCCTCCATTTCAATGCCCCTAGCACTTGCCAGCCCCTAGCCGGTTGGAATTCATGGTACACCACGAAGGAACAAATTCCTCCATTTCAATGCCCCTAGCACTTGCCAGCCCCTAGCCGGTTGGAATTCATGGTACACCACGAAGGAACAAATTCCTCCATTTCAATGCCCCTAGCACTTGCCAGCCCCTAGCCGGTTGGAATTCATGGTACACCACGAAGGAACAAATTCCTCCATTTCAATGCCCCTAGCACTTGCCAGCCCCTAGCCGGTTGGAATTCATGGTACACCACGAAGGAACAAATTCCTCCATTTCAATGCCCCTAGCACTTGCCAGCCCCTAGCCGGTTGGAATTCATGGTACACCACGAAGGAACAAATTCCTCCATTTCAATGCCCCTAGCACTTGCCAGCCCCTAGCCGGTTGGAATTCATGGTACACCACGAAGGAACAAATTCCTCCATTTCAATGCCCCTAGCACTTGCCAGCCCCTAGCCGGTTGGAATTCATGGTACACCACGAAGGAACAAATTCCTCCATTTCAATGCCCCTAGCACTTGCCAGCCCCTAGCCGGTTGGAATTCATGGTACACCACGAAGGAACAAATTCCTCCATTTCAATGCCCCTAGCACTTGCCAGCCCCTAGCCGGTTGGAATTCATGGTACACCACGAAGGAACAAATTCCTCCATTTCAATGCCCCTAGCACTTGCCAGCCCCTAGCCGGTTGGAATTCATGGTACACCACGAAGGAACAAATTCCTCCATTTCAATGCCCCTAGCACTTGCCAGCCCCTAGCCGGTTGGAATTCATGGTACACCACGAAGGAACAAATTCCTCCATTTCAATGCCCCTAGCACTTGCCAGCCCCTAGCCGGTTGGAATTCATGGTACACCACGAAGGAACAAATTCCTCCATTTCAATGCCCCTAGCACTTGCCAGCCCCTAGCCGGTTGGAATTCATGGTACACCACGAAGGAACAAATTCCTCCATTTCAATGCCCCTAGCACTTGCCAGCCCCTAGCCGGTTGGAATTCATGGTACACCACGAAGGAACAAATTCCTCCATTTCAATGCCCCTAGCACTTGCCAGCCCCTAGCCGGTTGGAATTCATGGTACACCACGAAGGAACAAATTCCTCCATTTCAATGCCCCTAGTACTTGCCAGCCCCTAGCCGTTCCGACCTTTAAATTCCATTATGTCATCCGTTATGAATACTCTAGACGTCCGAATCTATCGAGCGGGTTTTTTTGTGGAAACCTCTATTCCCGGGCTAAAAAGCTGGAGAAAACCCTTTTTTTCGGTTTTGTCGGAACTCGTGTCGGCTCTTAAGCTCCCCCATCAAATCAACTCCTGCTCGTTAGAGAAAACACCGTCCTTTGTTATGTGGTATAACTGAACTCGCACATGCGACAGTCCTCCTTTGTAAATATTCAAGATCTATTTGCAAGTAATAAAAAAATTTATTTTCAGGCCACCAAGACAGGATGAAAAGCCTTTTTGATGACAGAACCAAAAAAAGTGTTTAAGGACTCTGAGATAGGATACCATGTAGAACAGAATCGTTGATAAAAAAAACGAAAACTAATCTGCTCTTACTTACATAATGAGCTGATTCGCCTACCTAAATAGGCATTCAGTGTGCTTTACAAATAATTCATGCAACATGGAGCAAACATCAATCTTTTTCGTCTTTAGCACTAAAAATCCTCAATAGGCATTCAGTGTGCTTTACAAATACCTCAATAGGCATTCAGTGTGCTTTACAAATAATTCATGCAACATGGAGCAAACATCAATCTTTTTCGTCTTTAGCACTAAAAATAGTCGGTAGTTATAGGGTATATTCTGAGGAAATAGATCATTTTGAACTACTTGAGTTCTTTTGCAGACAGTGACAATATTGGAGTATGGAGGTCGCATAAACTCGGCGGGGACTGTCGGACAGAGAAAAGGGGAAACCAATCTGGAATTGTACAGACCTATCCACACCCTTCATGACCACACGTTGGAAGTTGGTTCACTTCTAAGTTGGTTCACTTCTAACTTGATTCACTTCTAAGTTGGTTCAATCAAAGAATTGATGATTGAATTATGTGGTCCTGATCATGATGAAAGTCTCTTTACTGTTAAAAAAAACTAGAGAGTTGTGAGGAATTCTTTTGCTGCATACGAAACGAGCGCAGGTTCGCAAAAAAGGGTAAATTGCTTAAACAGAGACTCGGTGTTTGCATGAAAAAAGTCGAGGTAAGACGTACGTGATTTTCGTGTCCACCCTTGAAACGCAAACTGATATCCACAGTTTGTGGGAACTAAAATCCGCTAATCGCGCAGAGGGTTTGAAGATTTAAATAACTAATTTTGGAACTATTTCTCTAGTTTTTAATTGTTATCATCCATTCAATAGCGATATAGTTAGTCTTCCCGAGAACCATTAAAAATTAGATATTTTGCTGAACACTCAACGGTTTCCGACAATTCTTTCTCTTAAAACTATTCATACGTCACCTGTACTTGTTGAAAGATGAGAACGACCGTTCACCATAGCTAAAGGCTTAGAAAATGATAGGCTACCTAGCAGTAAAGAGAAAAGAAAGTGATCGGGCATTGTAAGAGGTCCACACTGTAAATACTTACTTGCTCCTCATTATTCTAACACACCCCTGTTCCCTCTACCCTTCTCTTCCACTTGTAGAGCGGTAGCTTCCTCAAATCATTCACAGTGTTGATGACCAATTTTTGCGGAGCGTTTCAAAGAAAAAAGTAAGAATTGAAGAGGCTTCCAGGTCCTAGCAGTGGAATGGTCATGGAACGGTCGTTTCCTGGCATCCGCATCGATGGACAATACAATAATCATATGGAATGCCCTCAGATTACCAGGTGAGCACTTAAAGGATGTCAACGCTCCAAGTGGCTCGTTGGCTAGCGTACGATTCCGAATCAAATGAAACTGTGAAGTTTGTGTGTTCTCATGTTTAATCGAACCCATAAATGATCTGGATGATAAGCTTAATGATCTGGATGATAAGCTTAATGATAAGATGATAAGCTTAAACGAGAAAAAAGTCACTGGCATGTTCTTTAAAACGCGGCAAGGTAAGGATTTGTTTGAAAAAAGAGATTCTTTGCTAGATGAACTCTTTCAAGAAGAAAAAAATATTCAAGCTCAGAGTTTTTCTCACAAGAACTTTCTCACAAAAACATGCTTTCGTTTTAGAGCGCGTAGTAGTCCTGGATGGAACGAGAGAAGGCCATACTGGCCATGTAAAAGGATTATCGTGGGACCCGATTGGAATGTATTTAGCCTCTCAGGTTCACAAATTCTACTTAGTTGTCAGGTATATAATTGAGTGTTTGAACCATGGAAGATTTTTGAGCCCCGTTATATTGGCTGAGAACTCTACGCTATTAAAAAAGCGCAGTATGTTTCTTCATCTCGCAATGCGGGTAAATTCTATGCGCAATTCTATGCGCTATCCAAAAAATCTAGTGATAAAGATGCTCTGTTCGTTTGCGTCCTCTCTCCTACATCACACTCTTTCGGAAGCTCTCAAAGTTTTTTTCTGTGCTTATCGCACAGTCATTTATCACTTGTCATTTAACCAAGCGTCAGTACCTTTAAACTGTGTAACGTAGAATTTGCCTGAGTATGGTTCAACTTGCAAGTTGAGGGCTAAAATCATGACCAAGGTGTTTCTTTAACACGCACACTTTTGAAATCTATGCGCAAGTCTAAACTCTTTCCAAAAAGCTCTGGATATTGTTTCTCTGTTTGTGTAAGGTTCTTTCTTCTATCACTTCTATTTAGTCTCTCTTCAAGGATGTAGTTCCTTCTCAATTAGTCTTATTGATCTACACGGTTTGACTGGTTGTGAGAAACGGTAGGTTTGGGACAATGAATAAGTTCCTCTGATGATCTAGTCATTAATGATTTGAGAAAAAGCGGTTTGTCGTTCAGTCTGCCGACAAATCACTCCGACTCGTTTCAGTCTGCCGACAAATCACTCCGACTCTGGCGGACGGATTCTTGGACTTGCGACCAAATCATAGAAAAGCCCTTCGAAGAGGTCTCTTTTAGCGAATCATTTGTGTCTTTTTGCTTCAATTGTGTTTGAATACAAGCCATTCACGTTTTAGCTGATCTCAGGCCTCTTGTAATTTACAGAGATAAATTTGCCTCGAAAAATTTACGGAAAAAAACTTTACAAAACGTCGTTCTATTGGCAGAGATACGATTTGAAGCTCACTAGTTTTGAAATCAAAGTTTTTTCTTCTCAAACTATGATCAAAAAGTTCTTTTTTCTCTATAAGACGAAGCTTTAGAGCTGATAAACAGTATGGGTTCTTTTTTGCGACGGTCGCTAGATAGTAGCTATCAAGTGACGGTATTCTTTTGTTCGAAGACGCAGGCTTGTACAAAAAAGAAGTTACGGTAATGCATCCTGTTAGGAGTTGAGTTTTCACAGAGTGGTCAGACAACGGTCTTCACGCGTCCTGATTGGAGTCCGGACGGGCAGATGCTTTTCGCAGCGGGTGCGACGAATAACCAGGGGCCAACGGTGCAGATTGTGCGGAGGAAGAACTGGAACATGGATTTGGATCTAGTGGGTCATCGGAAGGTGAGTTTGTCGCAGGGCTTTGAATTGAGTGAGACTTTCATTGGTTCGAATGCACCCTACCGAAGATGTGAGCTCTTGGTTTTAAAAGTGATAAAGTTCCTTTGTTAGCTTCTTAGTCACCTTGGTATTAATGTGTTGAATCTAGCAAGTCATTCATTGGAAGGTAAGGTGTTTCTGACTATCTTTGAAAAATCGTACAGGTAAAAACTAATCATGACGGAACTACGCAATATATAGAGATAACCGAACGTGCAATAACAAAAAAACGTTGCCATTCCGACAGAGAATTCGTATTGAGAGCTTCTACGTATAGCGCATAGATTCGTGTATAGAGTTCTAGATTTCTACGGTAGTTGAGTTAGAGGTATGTACTTCAGTTACCGTATTTTCGTTCAACTGAAAGGAAAATGGCACCAAATAATTTTTTCCGTTAAAGGCTGTGACATGCGTTCGCGCCTGCCCGCGAATGTTCCACTATACAGATCACACTGGGAAGCAACTTCAGGTTTTTTTCTTCGAATTTTCGTAAATAACTAGTTTTTTCTTCGAATTTTGGTAAATAACTAGTTTTTTCTTCGAATTTTGGTAAATAACTAGTTTTTTCTTCGAATTTTCGTAAAAAACTAATTTTTTCTTAGAATTTTCGTAAATAACTAGAGTTCGCCTCAATCACATTTGCAGTTTGTCTGAATGTTCTTCGATGGTTAGATAGTTGGATCCCTCCCTCCGCATATCAAGTCTAGCAGTAGAATAGAGAAAGGCGCGTGGTAGTGTAGTACATATCTGAACGTTTACTAGCCTTCTGCTTCTCATAATCAAAGTGACAGGCAGCCATCGAATCTACCAAATCAGTTCCCCATCTCAAGTGATGTGAAAGATAAACATTTGCGCTGTTAGGAGAAGTAGCAGTTCCCTGGGTCTCTGAAGAGAAAATTAAGGGACACTACCGCTTCGAAACGGGATAAGGCGTGGAAAAGAGATTATTTGCCAAGAGTATTATAGTGCGTACGGAACAGTCACACAAGCTTTCCGAGAGCGGTGGCTTGAACGGAATAAAATGATCAAGTTTCTTAAAATAGATCAAACGATAAAGATCCATCCTTGACCCTATGTCAAGCCTATAGACCATAGCTCACCGAACTTGTGAAATTTCTCCCGATCGCCCGCCCGTTTGTTAAAAAAATTTCTTCACTAGTGAAAAGGTATAACAGAACTTGATCTCTAGAAAAAAAAACTGAATAATTGTAAGTGAACAACGTTCCTAATGTTGAACTCCGGCCTCGGCTACGAAAAAAATATCAGTTGGTTTCGGAAAACACCCAAAAATTTTGTGGAATTTCTTTCCCTTCCCCTTCTTCTCCTCTTCGGTTTCCAAAAATCCTCGGTCATACTCCCAGAAGCACATTTCTGTGAGACAGTAGGATCTTATTATACAGTTCATGCCAAAATGGCAGAAGCTTGACGCTTGAGTTTGAACTAAAAAAGACGCTTGAGTTTGAGTTTTTATTACGCTGAGTCTTTCAAAACATCCCGTTGTATTGGTAAAAAGGCGAGTAGATGACAGAGCAAGTGAGGGGCAGAAGCGAAAAGAGAACTGTTGAGGTCATTGGCGGTTTCCAATGGGAAGAGAAATTCGAAGGGGGGAGTAAAGAGTGGCGAGTCATTCATTACATGGCAACCGCTCAGGAGGACGAAAAAAAGGAAAGAATGGGAAGTTCAGAGTTTTTTTTGAGACGTAGAACAATCAGTGAGTTTTTTTGGTTGTGATGAAAATTTGAGAAAAAAACTGGAATCAGATTCACTGTTTGTAAAGAGAATGAACGTTCCCGTCAACAAAAAGTCATGTTTTACTGGTACAAGTTCAGGTACTTTTGACTTTTTTCGTCATGAGTAGCATTCAAAGTTTAATTCATCGTGTTTTGAGGTTTCATGCGTCGCGGTGGGCTCCCGTGATAAATCGGTTTCTATCTGGGTTCTTCCCGGAGTAAGGCGACCCCTAGTCGTCATCACCAGTGTATTCAAGCACTCCATCATGGATATGAGCTGGAAGGACTGCACTCTTATCGTTTGCTCGCAGGTGAGTTGTATTCGTGATGGGTGAAAAAAGGTTTAATTTTAAATTTAAAAACAAAGTTTTAATAGCTCTAAGTGAAATTTGTTTAACTTAGGTAGCGACGTTCTCATGCAATAGGCGTTGTGAGCAGGTGTTTCTTTAACCCGCACTGCGGGTGAAAAAAATCTATGCGCTCTTCAAAAAGTCTGCAAAAACATTAAAATCTATGCACTCGAAAAAAGACATTTTCGATTTTTACCTAAGAAAATTCCAAATCTTTGAAGGAAACAGTTCTAAGCTATTTCAAATTCTGGAAATCTATGCGCTCGAGAAAAATTTTACGGGTGGAAAGAAACACCCTGGTTCTGAGTGGCTGTTAGAAGTGGCCTAGGATCAGGGGTTTTTTAGTGTGCAAGACAAAAGGTACAGACGCCCGCTGGAGGAGGAAAATTTTTTACATAAGGGTACCCCTTATGAAAAAAATAAAGGGCCGCGAAAATGTTTTTGTTTGTTTTACATAAGGGTCCCGCCAACATAGCTGATACCCTTATGATTTGGAAAACAGAGGCCCGTCGACAGAAGGTCTGACATGACTATTTAACCCCTGCCTATGATACAGTCTAGAAAGATTTGTACTGCTGAAAGAGAGAAAAGAAGAAAGAGAAGAAACAAAGAAGCAGAATATTGAATTTTTATAGCGATTTCGCTCATAGACTTATTCTTATGTTGTATGTTATTCAGGATGGAACGATCAAGTCATTTACTCTGAGTGAGAAGGAACTCGGAGCGACTCTTTCAATCAAAGAAATGGTTGGATTTTTCGAGGGTTCTAGTGATTAGATAGTCAGGATGCAACACTGTACCCAACTGTTTTGCGCAGAAAGTCCCGAGATCAAGCAGCACATATGGTAGATTATACCCATAACTAGGGGATTGAAAACGAACTGTTTCTTCCTGGGTCGCACATTATCGCAATTTCGTAGCGGCTATGCAAGTTCCCTTAACAGCTACCTACACAGAATAGGAGCTGTCCAATCCCCTCTTTGCCCAAAATGTTAAGAAGAGCCACATACAACTAGTTATTTATTCTTGTGTCGCTGTGACCACACACTTTTAAGAAGCATAGATTTGTGGAATAGCCAGACGTCTGTTGTTAAGTTCTTATACCAGTGATTCTATAATCCTTTCTCTCTCAAAAAAGGGGAAAAATAAATCCCCGAGAGAGAAAGAGAAATAAATTTAATTGGATAAATGATGTAAGTAAGGATATTTTTTTCTGAGCCATAACCAAGAAGACCTTGTCTACCGAGCCAGATACCTTCGGCGGGCAAACTACAACAACAACTGTTTCTCGCAACCCGTAGAAGAATCGTTTATATCAGGATGACAAAAACTAAGCGAATGGCAGATCAGAGAAAGAGACCGAGTGAGTGCGATATGGAAGTGAAAATGTCTTGAGTAGAACATTCGTGTAAATCTATGCGCTTACACGGAAAATTGAAATCTATGCGCTTTCACGGAAAGCGCATAGATTTCAATTGTTGTGTGGGTATGAAGAACATTCTGATTTTGAATTTGTGGTAATGCTTGCAAGTGTCTCAATCCCCCCTCTGCTACACTTCAGCGGTGAGCAGTATCGATTGTATATTTGATTTTGTTTTCGTTTCAGGGAGATCTGTGCGAAGAGATCTACAAGAGCCGCCCGTCTCATCTGACGCGTTCAGACGGCCTTGGTATGTTGATGTGGACTATTTTGAACAATGAAATGTATGAAAAAGAGTTTTTTGTTAATGGTAACATTCCGAACCAAAAGTAGAGTTGTATGATTTTTCGAAACTTGATCCCTTTTTTCACTGTGACCTTGTGCTTTTAAATGTGATACCGTAACCGTTCGGCAGGATCAACGATTGGCGGTGCGGGTATCGGATCGTTCATTGAGACTCCCGCAGAGCTTCTCGCATCCAAGGCAGCAGAGCAGCGCAAAAAGGGGAGAGAGGAGCAAGGAAGAAAAGGTCACCGAGTTTATCATGATGTTTATGCATGCCATTTATACCGTTGCCGTTCGATTACGGTATTTATAATCTCAGACATGAAAAGCGGTTACTCTCAAAATTCTACACATTCAGACAATCGTTCATGTTCCTCTTAGATTAAAAGTGAGGAAAAGGGAAATGAGAAACACGGGATTATAGAATATGGTTCGGAAGTTACGGTCTCAAGAGGTCCCAGTTTTGCTAGCGGCTGACATAAATAATGACTTCTAGAGTTCTTTCGTTTCAATATTCAAATCCACGCTGGGTTTTCAATTAGTATAATTGAGGAATTATTTATTCTCTTTCTTCTCTTCCATAACTCTTCTGTTTTAGTGATTACTTCTGAAGTCATGAGCAGACATGACAAAGAGAAGGAAATTTTTCGTCTTTTTTTCCGCACATACCTAGGTGTTCTCTTTGGTATACTAGTAAAGCGATCCAGGATTTTTATCTGACCCGCAATGCGGGTAAAAAAAATCTTTGCGTTCTCCAAAAACCCCGAAAAACATTGAAATCTATGCGCTCGGAAATTTTTTTTCGGATTTTTCGTTTGGAAAGTCCAAATCATTGGAAAAATTGAATGTTTAACTCTGAAATTTTTAAAATTTATGCTTTCGAAAAAAGTTGTGTGGGTGCGAAGAAACACCCTGAAGCGATCGCTTTCGGTGAGCGGAAACAGCTGGGTTCGACCTAGACATGTGAACTAGGTTTTGAACCGGGAGTTTAGTGAGACTGGTCTAAGCATTTTTGTACGCGCCGAGTGAGTTGGAAAAAGGAATAGGAAAAAGCGAAAGAAGGAAAAAAAACAGAGGAAGTTGAAACAAAAAAGAGAAGAAAATGTATATCATTCATGCGCCAACATAGCTGATACGGTAACTAATATATTTAACCCCTGTTTTACAAGGGAAGGGGGGAGGATTAATCGTATTCAAGTGTCACTGCCTTGAAACAATTCATTCAACATTTGCTCTTGGATCTCAAATATTTTGATTCTGTTATTGCTTGCAAGACTCATCGACTAGTTTTATCAGGTACATAGCTTATATAAATGTACGCAGTAGATACTCAAGTAATTCTGCAGAAGAAGATGCTGCTGTTGCACTTGCAGCCAAGGTCGAGAAAGAGATGGTCGAGACCAGGAAAGAGCAGATCGAGGTTAGCAAAAAAACATTTCTCTCTATTTCTCTTTCTAACACACACTCTATCTCTCTGTTTCTAACTCATCTCTTTTCTCCATTTTCTTGCTCTCATTTCATTTCTTTATCGTGGCAGGGGTGAGGTGAGGGCAAAGGGAGGTATTGGACTGCTTCATTTGGCGTTGTATTGTCCATTGCAGACGGTTTGAGAGGCGGTCACATAGGACCGCCAATCCCTTTTCTTTTGATTCTCTCTATTTCTATCATTCAAGATATCTTAGTACCCATTTCAAGTGCTAAAACGAATTTTCCCGATTTTTTCAACTAATTTATGTGCGAATGATTGTAAAATTTCCTTTCGTTTGTTTCATATAAATTTGGATTGGTAGAAAAGGTAAATGGAGATGTTTCCCAGAACATGGACTGTATCAGTAGATTCATTTTATGTGAGTGGCTCATGGTTGTTGGATGTTCATAATATCATACTCGGCAAACATATTAATAGTCAGAGATGGTTGGGTTCGATCCCGCCCGGTGTACTAGCTTTTTTCTGTGCGATAGTTTAATCATTTGCCATATTAATTGAATTGGTATTGTTTAACACTTGTTCTCGGATTAAAACGAGGTTTTAAGGTTCTTCAAAAAGATGGGAAGAGACGCATCCAACCAATCTTTCTCGGTTCAACAATAGAAATCGTCGATGAGGATGAAAAGAAGAAAAGTGAGGGGGAGGAAGAGAAGATGGACGAAACCTGGTTGGTCTTCGAGCACTTCGCTTTCTGTCGTTAGTGGTACTGTAGTCGTTGAAGATACGGTAGCAAAAACCAAACAATCTCATTAGTCGAAATTATTCGGAGCTTTGGTATTAACTGGACGTGAAGATAATTCTCGTCGTTGATTTTAGTTGCTTTAAGATGAATGTAAAGACGTTTTCGGAAGCATAAGATGCGGCTGCATAATGTGATTCAACCTTCGAAAAATTAAGTAGTTGATTTGGGTTTGGAATTAGATTTATTTTACCAAAAGATTTTCAATATGAATTTATCTAAAAGTGATTGGAAAACAGGGCAGAAACTTCGAAAACTCCCGTGTCCCCAGTGAAAGAACCCATCAAGAGAACCATCACAACCAAGAGCGTAGCAAGAGAAGACAAAGGCGAAGAGGTTGGACCAGTACGATAGCAATTCGATCAATAATCAAGGATTACAATAACTCTTGCGTGTAGATCAAAAATGCTAATAAGGGAACGGCTCGCATTTGAGGAAATACCGAGAGTTTGCGTTGAAGGCAATTATGCAAACAGAGGATTTGTGTCACAGGTGTTTCAACGTCGCTAAGATTTGCGGCACAGCTGGTTAGATAGAGGAACAACTTATTGAAGGATACAATTCGCAGTGATATGAGAATACATAAATCACAAGGTTACCTTAGCATTGAAAAGAGCCGGCTTTTAGTGATGAACGACATTTTAAAAAAACCTCAAAAACGTAATATTACAGTGTAGAGGGAGAAGAAAAGGAAATCGACGTCAGATCTTAGAAGAAGTGGATACCAAAATACAATCGGAAGCGAATTCTTCAATTTTTCAAAATTCTATATTCTATTACTCGTCCATAATATATCTTTTTGTGTTTTTGGAAGTCGAGCGAGTTTTCGTTCCACTTTTTCAATGCGTAGGTAACGTCGGCTAGAAGCGGAAAGAGAAAGAGATCCACCACGACAACTACAGCAACCACGAACACGGAAGAGACGGAAGACAGCTCAGAGGACAGTGAGGAGGAAGCGGCGTTCCCGCGCAAACGGTTATAACTGGGGACAAGGAAAAAAAGATTACAGATGAAATAGGGGCTACATATGAGATAGGGCCACAGACGAGATGGAGACTACAGATGAGATAGGGTTGCAGATAAGATGGGGGTTACATATGAGGTTGTTGTTGTTGTCTTGCCCATAGGTCCTGTCGAGGGGAGTCCTTTTGGGATAGGTTGGTGGTGAGGATCCTTTTGAGTCCGGAGAGATTTTCTCCGTCTACACTCGCACCGCAGTCGGCGATCCTCTTGGCGAGACCCATTCGTTAACCGGAGAAGGGCAAGAGGTTATTTTACTGGCGCCTCGACTCGCCATTGAAAAGTATAGCGGAGTATCGGCTGATGTTTTGTCCGGTGGCATGCCCAGGCCGGTCCGGCATCGCCCTCCTTTGACGAGCTATACTACCCAGTTTTGGTCCGCGGCGGGATTTCTCCCGCTACCTCCCAGCACGAATTCTTCGTAGGGAGGCGTCCCTCTATCCGCCACCTGAGGTCGCGCTCGATTCTGGACTGGATAATCCGGCTCCATCCGTGACAGGCTCTTAAGGCTGTGGAGTCACGAATGGCCACTGTTGCCAGTGTGTTTCGAGACATATGAGGTAATGACCGGGATGGTTTAGTGGCTACAGAAGAGATAGAAGCTAGAATTTCTCAATAAATCACACTTTGATTACACCATTGACGTAGCAAAAGGATTTTCGCTTTTGAAATCTCATTGTTGAAATTAAATTTTCAAAAATTTATTTTTCCCCTATAATTCCCCATTCTTTTCCTTCCTATTTCATGATTCCATATAAGCGGTGGCCTTACAAGCTATCCTATGGTAAAAAAGAATTTTGAATTTTATCTAGTAAACATTATTAATCTTTTCATAAATGGAGAACATTAAAAAACATATGTGTCGGCTATTGATCAAGTGCCGTTTAGAGTTTGTCGAGCGAAATATTGACTTTTTTCTTCCAGATAGAGATAAAGAGAAAGAAAGAAAGAATGAGAATTCCTCTGCCAAAGAGATAAAAGTAGACAGAGCGCGGGACGGAGAGAAGAGAGAGAGAGAGAGAACGCTTTCTTAGAAAGGTTTTCTCTCAGGGATCCACTGTTGAAGACAGACTTCCGACTTCCCGTGCTCCGCCAATTGGAGATGGTCCCCTTCAGAAGCGACCAGTCAACACCCCTTCTTCCGCTCCCGGACGTCCATATTTCTCTCGCTGAATCTGTTCTAGGGGTTGGTTGGGCTTTTCAAAAGTGTATTTAGAGTATGGCAAAGAGGTCGCAAAGTCGAAATCAAAGATGAAGAGGGCTGCATAAGTATGGCAAAGAGGTCGCAAAGTCGAAATCAAAGATGAAGAGGGCTGCATAAGAACATCGGTTTCATCATGCGTCGGAAAAGGTCACAAAGAAGTAGAATTTTGTTTGATCAGATCCCGTGAGTCGCATAAAAAGACTGTTCAATCTAATTAAAAAGGAAGCTCTATTTTCGAATAAGTGAAGAAGACCCATTTTATTGATGTAACAATAAGGCAGGACCTGAGCATTTAAGCATTGTTAGGAAGAGACCGAGATTGATGGAACAGGGGAGATCTGGGAAAGGGAAAAGAGAAAAAGCTAGCTGAAAAATTTGAGGCGTGGATTCTGGATGGAGAAGATTGGTAAACTTTGGTGGTAGTGCTTAAGCCGAGAATAATGCTTATTCGTGGTAGTACTTACTGCTCAGCACTGTCTCCGAAAGAAACTGTAAATATTGAAGGAGTTGAGAGGCGGATTATTCGTTTAATTAGATCAAAGAGGGATTGTTTTCGTCATGGACGTTCTTTGGTTATAATTTTTGGTTTTCGGTTATTTTTTTCATGGTGTATCCGTTCTCGATTCCTTACAGTCGGCCTCATCTGACGAGATAGCGGTCACCAATGACTACAGTACAGGTTAGAAAACGCTTATCGTACTTTCTAGTCTCTCCGCAAGTGTATGTTGTTAATAGCACATCGCTAGTTCACACGATACGAGACGTCTTGAGCTTTCAATCCGTTAGTCGCCAAATTCGATTGATTAAAATTCAGAACGCGGGTTCAAGTCAGGGTGTTTCTTTCATCCGCACTGCGGGTGAAAGAACTCTATGCGCTCTTCAAAAAGTCCGGAACACATTCAAATCTATGCGCTCGAAAGAATAAATTTTAGATTTTTACCTAGGAAAATTCCAAATCTCTGAAGTAAACAATTCCAAACTCTCGAATTCTGGAAAGCTATGCGGTCCAGAAAAAATTATGCGGGTAGTAAGAAACACCCTGGTTCAAGTTTTAAAAGACATCAATCATAGAATCATGCTTTGAATTAGTAGATTGCTATTGTTAAGGTATATAAAAACATTAACTTGAAAGGAAGAAGAAAAAATAATGCTCACCTTACCCCTTTGCCCCCAAAAATGGAAAAAAGGGTAAAAGTGAGCATCGGATTGAAAATTAGGTGCTGTAGACTCCTCTGAGCGCGCGATGTATCGAACGGTAGATCACTAGAATATCGGTCTGAGCGCTCTCAAGTTGCGGGTTCGAATCCCATTCTGATCGGCAAAAGAGCGGTTGTTTCTCTACCTCCATTCTATTTTCTCCACTCATCAGTTGAGCTTGCTCTCTAGCAGGATTTCAACAACTTTAGACCGTTTCGTCCAAACCATATTCTACATAAATTTATCCTATGTCTACACTCTGGGCACTCACTTATGAGCCCCCACTCTGGGCACTCACTTATGAGCCCCCACTCTGGGCACTCACTTATGAGCCCCCCACTCTGGGCACTCACTTATGAGCCCTACCCAGAGAGCACAGAAGTCTGTCTGAGCGGGGGCCACTCTGGGCACTCACTTATGAGCCCTACCCAGAGAGCACAGAAGTCTGTCTGAGCGGGGGCGAAACAGACTTTTGTGAATAAGCGTCATCGCAGTGATCGATAGTGATAGTGCTTGAATACTTTCTCCCTTCAATCTTCAATCAATTTTCATAATAATCGTGTCTCTACGTTGAACGCTCTCGCTAATACTTTTTTCAGGAACATGATTCATAGTAGAATTCTATGAAATATGGCGCTTCATGTCTTTATCATTGAATATAAAGCAAAAAATAACAATAAAAATTGAATCTCTTCTGGATTACCTCAGTCATCACTGCTGTTCTCCATGCGTATGTTACAGTAGTTCAACCTATTAGTTTACTTTTCTCGGTAACCGAAGTTATTGATATTATTGTAGCTCTATGCTTCATGTACAGGCGGAGTAACAGTGGCTCGGGTCACACTCTCGCACCTGGGGAAGATCTCATGGACCACTTTTCTGCCGGATATGGTACTATTCGTCGCTTCCAACTGGTTTCTAAATTCAATACGTTGAAAAAGGGATCAAAAACTTATTACACTCAGAGAAACTGCGGAAAACTAGTTTTATGACATCATTCAATGAGATCAGTGTGTTTCTCGGACCCATACTGCTGGTTAAATCTATGCGCTATCTAAGAAATCTGTTAATAAAAAGGCTCTGATCTTCTGCGTCCTTTTTTAACATCACACCGTTCCCTCATGATTAGTCATCTTGATATGCATGCTCTTTCTGCGGATTTGAAAAAAAAACAGCTTGATTGTGATTCATGTAGAAAAGTCAAAGTTAGTAGAGAAAAGTTGTCCATCAGAGATGCGAATTGCTCCATCTTTGAATTGAAAAGATGAACCATGAAGAATGGCACGCTTCGGAGAAATAGACTAAAAGCGTTCGATTGAAAACATGTTTCACTATTTCCTGAGAGGCGGGCTGAAAACACTCTGGTCTAAACACTTTATGAAACTTATGCAAATCTACACATTCACTGCTGAGCATTTCTCAGAACTTGAAAAGATTGTAGGTAGAGCACCAATACCAATAATGAGGGATGTAATCAAGAATGATTCGTCATTCCGTTTAATTTCGATATATTTGCTTATGGTTTCTAAAAGCGAAGATGGGGAAGCATCAACTTAGTTCTATCCTATCAGAGGTGAATAGAAAGAGAGAAAGACAGAAAAAATAATATGTGACAAGTGAATCATCAAGTGACAGTTCTCCATTCTACCTAAACCACCGAATGTGGCAATGATTCACTTGTCATATTATTAATTTAAAAAAAGAATGAATTACTGCCAGTCACTGGACGGTAACTGCTTCTTCGGATCGTACACTCCGTGTGCTGCACACGCCTACCGGAGCCTCTGCTTCCGTGGCAGCCATCCAGCTCGACTCCCTGCCAGCCAAAATTGGCATCCAGGTTGGCCAGTCTGGACCCTTTTATGGTCTGAGAGTCTTTTCTACATATATCAATAAATAGGTCAATTTTCCGCGAGGAGACCTAATCATTGACTCCTGTTTTTTCTGAACTTAGTGAAACTCAGAGTGAACGGAAACTCAAGCGTTGTTAGCTCTCGAAAACAGAAAGAAATATATGTATGAACTGGTTTTGAAAACAGAGGCAGTAAACCGTTATTGATTGCATGACACACATATTACGATATATAACCGATTTTATGAGAAGCATTGTTCAAATTTTTTCGTTTCAGAACCAGTTGACGTACGCGCTTACAGTGAACGGATTTTTCAGTGCATGGTAAGATGATCATCATTTGTCCGGGCGTGGCATAATGGTAGTGTGTTCGACTATTGTGCGAAGAGTCTCGAGTTCGACTCCCACCCCGGAAAGATCCACCCAAACCAAGGGGGTTAAGAAATATTGGTAGTGCTCATGCACGAATCTGACTCTCCCCACTGCTGCTAATCACACAAGCAGTGATCTAGCAGGCAGCCACTGGTTCTACCAGGATAGGTCTGTCCTGCATCTCAGGGTAGCGCGTACCCTGCCGCGAGGCGGGCACAAGCGCGAGGAAGATTATTATTATTATTATTATTTGGTAAGATGATCATCTCTGGGAAGAACAATAATAACTTTACCGCAAGCTTAGTCTGCCTCTTCAAAGCAGTTCACCTTCCATGGGATGAGATTGAGACCAGATCGTGTTTAACCGAACGCTACGCTCATTCGGTAAATGCGAATGTGTATAGCAGCCGTTCGACAAACTTCATCTGAGCGATGCCGACATTTCCTGGCCTCTGGATTTCCGTGCAACTGTTTTACAATATAAGTTAACGCCTTTAATGAGAAAACATGGAGCAACCTTCTATGCAATCAAGAATCAAACTAATAGGTTCACTTATAATAGGTTTAAGGTTCAGGTTTAGGTTCAAGTTCAATGATTGAACAAAGACACATTTTTTATGCATAGCTATAGACTAGTGATTCCGCGGTATTCCGAAGCTAGTGAATGTTGGAGTGATGCATAAAAGGTCTGAGTAAGTGAAATTATGATTCCGTGCCAGTGCCAAAAACATAAAGGAAGATTTACAACAAAAAAACTGAGAATTTTGAGGGACTTGGAGAGGAGAAAGGCTCTCTTCTCACGCATTTCAATCACGGATTGTGTTACAAAAGGTTTCTTCATCAAGTTTATCCTAGTTGTTTCGGGTGAAGTCCTAATGTCTGTTGGTGGGCCTCTGTTTCAAGCTTAGACGGGTTATTGTTTCCATTTTGAGGGCAAAGCTTCAACAGAGAGCTCAATTATAATCGATAAAACTTACATTTTAACCATTTCTCGAGTCACTGTTTACGCAAGTGATTGGTTTCAACGAGTCCATGTCTTTTTCAGCTGCATTTAAAATCCCTATTTGAGAGACAACAATAACCAGCGTCTCGCTGACTATTTCTGGTACACCGGTGCTCTGCTTTTCGAATGGCAGCTCCTTTGCGTACTCCGTCGACATGCAAATGTGGTCAGTAACCTTCGCATCATAGCTTCATTCATCTTTTGCGCACGTAACCATGTACAATTCATCACAACTTAGTTTCGGCGTACTTTGTAATCATGCAAATGTGACTAGCCACTTTTATTACATCCTTTGCGTACTCTGCGAGGATGCAAATGGGGGTGGCCATTTGCGCATTATATCATTCTACAGCCTTTGCGTACTTCTTCAAGGTAGCATGTAAAGGTGGCTAGTTTTTGCCATTCAGCTTCTTTGTACTCTGAGAACGAACTAATGTGCTAAGCCACCTGCGCATCATATCATTGCTATAGTAGCTCTGGCGAGTAATTGACCCGCGTTCACTAGTGCGCCAGTACGGTATGAAATGTTCAGGCAAGTATTGGACTCTACCTCGCCTTTGCTGAGGCTATGCGAAGCCCTCCCGGTTGAAGAGATGGGCGACGGCCTGCTGGGAAAAATACTGAAGAAAAGGAAGAGGTTTAGACATCTTTGAACCAAGAGAAATGTAGTTTGTAGTTTGTGCTCTGTTTTTCAACAATTTCTGTATCCTTATGAGTGTGACGGTGAGATTTATCGATTGATTGTTGCATGGCCAAACAATAACTTGTTCAGAGTCTTCAGTGACATTTTAAACAATGAATGAATCGGAATTGAGAGAACTTTGATAGAGAGCGACTGGAGCGTTGCACAGAGAGTTTTAAAGGACGCTCAAAGTTTCAAGCTCATTCCAAAGAATCCGCGAAAGGCGAAAGTCATGAGTGTGGGCGAGAAGTAAGCTCAGCGACCGAATGATGAATGAGATTCAATCAAGAATAAGGAACGCCCTGACGTAAACAGCTGGAAGCGCATAAGAAACATAGTTTCTACAGTAATTCCCACTGATTTTCGTGCTTTTGTGCCGAGAAGTTCGCGCTTCTGAATGTTGTGAAGTGAACAAAATCTATAAATATTGATAAGAACATACTGAAAAAGAAGAAGAACTTGCGATCGGCGGAAAACTCGGGAATTAGCGTTGTCTCTGATTTAATATTGAAAACTTGCTGATGAATTTGATGTGAGAAGAAAAACAAGAAGTAGGGAAGTTGAATCGGCCATCATAAAAATGCATTGGAAAGAGAGAAGGCTGAGGTTCGATTCCGCCTCGTGGATCACATTTTTGCGGTAATTCATTTTTCTTCATTTACCCTTACTATATCTGTAAATGAATCAATTTCAGACAAGGAATCGCGCCGTCTGTCTCTCTCTCGTCCCGCGTCTTTGCTGCGGAAAGCCTGATGGAGGGCTGGATGGCCGCATCTGCCTCCCTCAACTCAGTCCAAGACATGCGGATGAACATCTGGGCGTACACGCGGCAACTCGTGCGGCACCGTAAGTCAACCGCTTAGAGCTACTGGTGGATAGAAAGTCTAAGAAGTGCGCGTCATAATGATAGAAACGCTAAAAACCTGACAGGTTATACCACGCGCTCCATAGTGATAGGAACACTTGAAGATGAGGATATTGAAGTATTGCATGGAAAAACTTATTAGTGTAGCGATAACGCGTTCGCTTCTGGTTATAAAGTCTTTTCGGTATTGTGTGGTAGATCTGGATGTCAAGGGATACTCCCTCAAGGACACCAGAATTCCTTAAGATACAATTCGGGCTTGACAGCCGTTTCTTGTCTTGCCTGCCACGCGGGACTTCCAAAGATACCCTTTACAGGTTTATTCACAGAACCAACGAACGAATAAATAACGAACTAACGAACTTACTAACAAGAATAAATGATAGAGAAGGATGAGGAGTGATTAAGAGAGAGAGAGAATTATAAAGAGAGAGAGATGAGAGAAAAAACTAAATAAGAGATAATAAAATTATGGAGAGAGAATGAAGAGAGAGGAATGAAGTTAATAGAACCCGAAAACTATAAGTGAGAATAAAGAAGTGAGTAACTTACGTTACGTTACCCGGTTCACTATCTAACTAGTCCTAGTAAGCTAACTTCGCGCCTGTCCGACGGCTTGACTGCCTTCTTCCGGAACTTAGATGAGCGGTTGAGATCGACGTGCGATTGAGATCTGCTACGTGCAACAGGACGTACCTCAAACTTGGGTAATTAAACCTATGTTCTTGAAACATAGGTGACAATAACGCGCGCGCGGAAGAAGACGAAGAAGACAGACTTCTAAAATGATTGAGTGATAAGGTTAAAGAGAAGAAGAAATGTTTCCTACCGGAAGAAAGACCGAGTAAGATTGATGAGGTAAAAAGAGAGAAAATAGAACTTAAGCATAATAAGTTATTAACCTCAAAAACAACTTATAAGGCTTAACACAACAAAAAACAACATAAAAAATGCAGCGAACGTGGTCGAATGTGGCCTAAAATATTTTAGGAGAAACCTAAATTTGATTAGAGAAAGTTCGAGAAACGTCGCCCTTACACTAAAATTACCTACACCAAAAAGGGGTAATCATAATATGATTATGATTACACTGGTAAGATAAAGTTGACTGGGTTCGATCCCGGTCTTTGAATGATTTTTTTTTGTCGGAGTTCAACGATGTGCATGGATGTCCTTTTTTTTCGTGATCGAAGCCGAGTGAACAATAATAATAACAAAGAGAAAGACTCATCAAAATTATTTTACCTTCGATTTATTGGAAAAGCTTCAAAACTTTATCTGCAGTTTAATAGAGCAAGAGAAAAATTTTCTGTAATAATCAATAAATTGTTTCATCTTTAGATTTTATAAAACTGTTCTTAATTTTTAATACGATGAAAAATCGTATGTCTTTGAAGGATCAACGATGAAGCTACGATATCTGCTGGACTGGATCAGTAAAGCTTCAATTTCGAAGCAAGTGAAAGAAGAAGTGAGAAATGAGATGGAGAAAATCATTGCTTCAGTGCCAGAAATGAAAGAGGCACTGCGAGAAAGCGATCAAGTCGATCAAGTTCTATTCTAGGTGGTAGTTTATGACATACTATAACGAATTTTTGAGTAATTTTCAACTCATTTTTTTCTTATTCTACGAAATTAAATGTTTATAAAATTAAGTTAAGAACCTGAATGAATGTTATTTTTTATATTTGCGATTTTTTTAAAATTATGGTTTTCTCACTCAAGTTCTCATTATCTCATGATCTTGTTTTACAATTTTCAATACACAGGTAGTTTTAATGCTTGAGTTATTTTGAATGATTTAATGTTGTAATCAGCATGTCTTATCTAAGGAAATTCAAAGCGTTCAAAATATGTTTTAAAATCATAAAAGGCTGTAAATGTTCTCATATGGTACTCGGGTGATTTCATGAATCTAAACGAATCTATTATATTGTATCTCAGTGAATGTTTCCAGTTATTTGTGTTGAATAAATACTCAGCACGAACGTAAAAGTTGTTTGGATTTTTTAAAGAAAACACACGAGCTTTTATCGTTACAAAATTATACTTATTCATGATCAAACTTTCATATAATTTAGGCGATAAAATTATGAAGAAATCATAATTATTCTCAAAGATGTGAGCTGTAGCTATGAATTTTTGATTTTTGATTTATAATTTTAAAAAATTCCGAATTCAATAAATGCATGGAGCACCACAACACTGTGACATTTAATCCAAACACTGCGAGAGATGACTTGAACGAGACCTGCTGTAATAAATTTGATTCAAGATCTTTTTCATATGGAACGCTGTTGCTTAAAAGGACAAAGCCGACGTTTTTCGCTTACCGGGTGTGTGCGACACAGCTTACCACAACACAGCAAGGATAAAATGTAGTATATACTATAGTGCTCTGTTAGTGGGAAAGTCAGGATGATCTTGCTTTGATCATTATTTCCCGCTTTTTCAGTAGAAGATATCCCCTAGAAGAAGCTCAAGATGGCAGCAATACACTCGATCATAGATCAAGTTCAGGTTGATTAATTGGTTAATTAACCGTAGCAATCTGTGAGTTAAGAGCCTAGAAAAAAAGTAAAACTAAGTTCGAGTTTTCGGAATTTTAGTATTTAACTTTTGGCTCAGATACTTCAACACAAATCCGATTGCCTGAAGAAGGCCCAAAAGGGTATTGTAGAATATCCTATGGTAAAATAATCGCGAAGTTGGCCATCAACGCGCACTTCACCCTGTCTTTCAATTTTACGTCCCATATAAAAACACTGGAAGTAACCACTTTCTGTGATTTATTGATTGCTTCTGCGATTTACTAACAAAAATGTTAGGTTTTTGATTCGGGGAGTTTTATCCAGTGGGAATAATTATTGGACTTTCGCTTTGCAAAAAAATGATGCGCTCATGAATAGGTTCGCGTCCGATTCTTTGGTAAAGCTCGAGAGTTGATGGGTGATGATGAGATGGAAGTGACTCTGCCTCAACATCTCACTTGCGAGCAGCTCAAGGACCTCCTCTTCAAAAGGGTAAACATTTAATGCATATATATATATAGGACCAACTGAGGTCTACGATGTACCAAACGCTTTTTTTAAAGTTTTAACTCAGATGGTAGTACACGTTCAATTTTATGAATGGGAAATAGACCACCTGGCTCCGAGGCATCTGTTTCCCTTCAAAAGCCGTGCGCAAATAAACTGATCCAAAGTAAAGACATAAAATGAAAAGTGAATGAAGCCATTACTGATTAATTATTGGGAAGGCTGTATTCTCCAGATTAAGTTCTTGAAAATGTTTCACAGACGAGATTTCGCAACGAACTGCTCGCTGAGAGTCTGCTTGCCTTCGGAACTGTTCAGTCTGCTTATTATATTCACCTTTTATTGGACTGAATTAATTCATGAGACGGTATGCTTAGTAAGGGGCTCTTTCTCTGAAACATTCCATTTTATCTGAATTCCTTGAAAGGAATCTCTTCAGGAGTTTCCCATTCTTGCGCCGATAGAAAGCGCATGCATGGTGGCAGTGGATCATGAGTACAAAGGAGACAATGACCTTCTTCACCTCACCAGAATCTCCGAAATTGCGGTGATCCCGCCTCTTTCAGGCGGGTAAATCAAGCAGTACTGTAACTATTGATACGGTATTACTCTCATAGGAATATAAATTCTTCAATCCCGACTATACACAGAATGAATAAACTTGAAATTACTGATATTTTCTTGTATTGAAAACATTTTAGTTCTACAAAATTGAATAGTATTTCAAAGGTTCACGCTTTTTCTTCACTTTTCTTTACTTTTCGGTTCGATAGAAGAAATTTTAGTTTTTCTTTTTACCGAAAAAAACAATTGTTGAAATTTTGCAGCTTTTGATGTATTGTTGAGTGAGTATGAAATCGTTCTTTTTTCAACAAGATTTTCGGATAATCTGAACGTTTTTTTCATTTATCGCATATCGAACTTCAATTTATGTATAAACATATTCGTTCATTCATTATTTCTTCCGTTCATCAATTCTTCATTGTACCAAGTGGTTAATCTATGTTTCTTTTGTCATGTTTGTAAATATGTATATCCTGGTGAGGTCTCAAACAATGTTTTTCTTCTCTATAGAGTTAATGTTTTCTTTCTCAATGCCGCGGAACCTATACCAGCCATTGGCTCCGTGGGATGAAGACGCTGAAAATTGTAGAATTCTTTTGGTTTACGTTGTGTGTTTGTTGGTTTTTCCGGGTTGCTTGCCATCGATTCGGTTGTATTTTCTGATTTGCTTGTTTCCCTCTCATTCCAGCTCTGATACACATTTTTTTAAAAGTTCTATTTTGTTACAATTTGTTATAATAAAAAATACACTTTGAAAGGAAACACATGCAAATTCGCTCGATTGAAATTCGAAGAAACCAGATGAAGTAGTGGTTATAATTGAAAAGGGTTGAGTATCGGACAATAGATCTGAAAATTTTCTGGAAACATGATAATGAGTTTATCTTAAACAGTCCTCAATAAGACACACATATACACTTATTATCGTTTTATAAAAAAATTCCGCCTGTGATTGTCACTCATGACCAAAGATGAGTTCCGCAAAGCATTTAACGCGTCCTTTAAATCTCGCAAAACTTGCATTGAAGTTAATCCCCTACCTTGATCTTGAGGAGTAGAGAGTCAACATGCTCAGTCCTTTCACTACATGAATGAGGCATGTATCGCTCGACGTATCACTGCTTCCAATTATATGTATAGCGAGGCCGTATATTGAACTCACTACTCCATTAGACTGAGTTCAGTATACTAATTTAGAAGACAGTTGAATATACTGCATAGCCAGCACTAACAGTAAAACGGAATACCGACACTGTCCCCACGAGTTTTATTGATTAAATACGAATTGACTACAGCTGGTTCTTGTTCAACAATAACGCAGAGAGAAAAGTGGTAACACATCTTGGCGCTAGTTATGTAGGCTGTAGCACTAGAGGATGTGTTGTACGATATAACTTAGTAGACATATCGAATACACTCAAGGTTTACTCTATTCGTGTTTACCCTGAAAGGCGACCATCTCGAGGAAAAAACTTCACAGCTAAATTTTATCACTCAGAAGAGCAGCAACTTCTGACTCTTATTTTTTCAATTGCAGATTCGTTGAAAGCTTCTGCCAACAGAGTCTCGCTTTTTTGACTATTATGTAGTGTAAACAAAAAATCATGAGGGTCTTTCCTGACAAAAGATAGTATATCTGAGAGCATAATCAAAGCTTTAGGTGCTCGTTTGATTAGACCATCACATTTGGATATAGTCAGTTAGAAAGAGACATAAATTGATTTGTCAGAGGAAATAAGTTCATCTCTGATGAAAAACCTAACTATTGAAACTGGCAGTACATAGAATTCAGCCTCGTGTAGATCTTCTTCAATATCATCAACAAGGAATACTCGTTATCAGCTCTTAGTGAGACCCAATTCATCACTCTCACTTTTAGTTCAAGTGGCCTGCGCAGTTCCGGAGAAAGCGCCAAACTCTGACGAATCTGATGGCTTTCCTGAAACCCCTGCAATGTTTTATGCAACCGATGGGGCCTATGTAAACAGTCGATGACTCTAGTTTTTCTATCATCGGAGAAGACCGAAACGTGGCAGGGCTTTGTTCCAATGCTCTCCGACATTGGAAATGAAACCTCAAATTGTTATATCTGCATCTTTACACGATAAAAAGCTATCCCTGTGCTTCGAGCATCACAAAAGACATTTATGCACAGAAAAGAAAGAAAAGATCAGCTTTCGAGCTTACGAACCAAAAACTGATTGAATAGCGTCTTTGAAATTTTTTTCTTGAACAACCTGCAAGAAAGAGTGTATTTCGATTCAATTGAAGCTCGTTGAAACTTTCGTTATGAAAAAGGAAGAACTTCTTGGAATTTTTCTTTACTCTCACTTTTTCGTAGCGTTTCAACGATTAACATACGATTGATTGTTTATTTAGCAGACGAGTTCTTTTGAGATCAAGTATAGACAATGACAATGAGCCAAGAGATCAAGTATAGACAATGACAATGAGCCAAGAGATTAAGTATAGACAATGACAATGAGCCAAGAGATCAAGTATAGACAATGACAATGAGCCAAGAGATCAAGTATAGACAATGACAATGAGCCAAGAGATTAAGTATAGACAATGACAATGAGCCAAGAGATTAAGTATAGACAATGACAATGAGCCAAGAGATTAAGTATAGACAATGACAATGAGCCAAGAGATTAAGTATAGACAATGACAATGAGCCAAGAGATTAAGTATAGACAATGACAATGAGCCAAGAGATTAAGTATAGACAATGACAATGAGCCAAGAGATTAAGTATAGACAATGACAATGAGCCAAGAGATTAAGTATAGACAATGACAATGAGCCAAGAGATCAAGTATAGACAATGACAATGAGCCAAGAGATTAAGTATAGACAATGACAATGAGCCAAGAGATTAAGTATAGACAATGACAATGAGCCAAGAGATTAAGTATAGACAATGACAATGAGCCAAGAGATCAAGTATAGACAATGACAATGAGCCAAGAGATTAAGTATAGACAATGACAATGAGCCAAGAGATCAAGTATAGACAATGACAATGAGCCAAGAGATCAAGTATAGACAATGACAATGAGCCAAGAGATTAAGTATAGACAATGACAATGAGCCAAGAGATTAAGTATAGACAATGACAATGAGCCAAGAGATTAAGTATAGACAATGACAATGAGCCAAGAGATTAAGTATAGACAATGACAATGAGCCAAGAGATTAAGTATAGACAATGACAATGAGCCAAGAGATTAAGTATAGACAATGACAATGAGCCAAGAGATTAAGTATAGACAATGACAATGAGCCAAGAGATTAAGTATAGACAATGACAATGAGCCAAGAGATCAAGTATAGACAATGACAATGAGCCAAGAGATTAAGTATAGACAATGACAATGAGCCAAGAGATTAAGTATAGACAATGACAATGAGCCAAGAGATTAAGTATAGACAATGACAATGAGCCAAGAGATCAAGTATAGACAATGACAATGAGCCAAGAGATTAAGTATAGACAATGACAATGAGCCAAGAGATCAAGTATAGACAATGACAATGAGCCAAGAGATTAAGTATAGACAATGACAATGAGCCAAGAGATTAAGTATAGACAATGACAATGAGCCAAGAGATTAAGTATAGACAATGACAATGAGCCAAGAGATTAAGTATAGACAATGACAATGAGCCAAGAGATCAAGTATAGACAATGACAATGAGCCAAGAGATTAAGTATAGACAATGACAATGAGCCAAGAGATTAAGTATAGACAATGACAATGAGCCAAGAGATTAAGTATAGACAATGACAATGAGCCAAGTTCTTGGAATTTTTCTTTGGAACTTTACTGAACGGAAAATGAATGTTTGTTTTTTTTCACTCACAGTGAGGTTTCACGTGTTTTTGAAAGGAGCTTATCTTATTTCATGTTATTTTTATCAAGAAATTTTCCATTTTTTCTTTCAAGAACTTTCCCTATCTGCTTTGAGGTTTTTCCAGAAACTTCTTGAAAAGAGTCATATGCATTCGTATTTGCAACGAGCGATTGGTGTCAGAGATTTATCCGATACGATATCAGCTTCATAAAATCGAAGTACAAAGCAAAGCGTTGGGATCATTCTTTTGAGTTTTGCTTCCATATTTATTTCAGTTGCTTCAACAAGATAGTGTATGAAAAAATTAGAGACAGGAAAGCTGATTAATCTGTATTAAAACTTATTTTATATTGTTGGTTGATGAAATCAAGCAAAGCCAGAAGACTACATTTTCATTTCGTGTTTCTTTTCCCGCTCTTTTTCCACATCAGCAACCTTCTAACTGAAAAAAAATCATAATTCAACGTGAAGAAAAATTCATGAAAAAAGCGAGTGCCCTGCTCAAAGAGGCAGTGAAAAGAAGGATCAAAATAGAAAAGGAATACATATAATGATTAATAACTGAACAAACAATATGGTTTTTTGTCAAATACCATAGTTCTTTGTTAAACTTCTCCATACAAGAGAGAATTCAACAAGTCTCAGTAATGCAGAATCGTCGTTCCCTCACTTGAAAATTTTTTATGAAAAAAACCTTCAGCATTTTTAATATTTTTCGTCTGAATATGTACATTACTACCGAACGCATGGTTCAATTCAGGGTTCAAATACCCTATCTTAGATCGATCAGTGGTCTTTAATTCCTGATTTTAGAAACCGCTGTACAATAGATTTAGCTCTATGTTTCGAATATTAAACAGAGTTTCTCGAGAATTAGAGAGTGCTGAAAAATCTCAACGTTTTTGTTACGAGAAAATAACTTGATTTTTTTCTTGCGGAATTTTTTGTGAAGCTTGCAAACTTACTGTCTTTTGGTTCCGCTCATCCGATGTTCAAACTCCACCTAATCAAACTCCACCTAATCAAACTCCACCTAATCGAGGGGAATTGACTCTGCAAGCGAATGACGGCGTACTATAGGATCTTAAGAAAATCATCTAGAGAAAAAGGAAAAAGAAGTTTTAAAAGGTTTATACTCTAAATTTCAGCTTCGATGGTCTCTTATTGCGACATCAAACGGATCTAGGCTCTTTCCTTCAGTTTTTTAGAGGGCGCGAGTGATGAATTGTTTTGTGAAAGTTCCAGTAATCACCTTTTCCTTGTCCGACTGCCTTCGGAGATGCCAAAGACTCTCTCTTCATCTTGAACCAGGGTTCCTCAATCATGTTTTGTTTGAGCACTTGTTTCTATTGCTTAATGTCTTCACTCGTTATGCTTTCAACAGTTCTTTTTTCCTTCAATAAGTTCCATTCGTCACGAGAAGTCAAGATAAAACGAAAAATCGTTCACTGCAATTCGGATCAATTTTTTCGGCCTTCAATCCAAAAATTTTCACAAGTTATTTCATCGGAGTTATTGATCCCATCGAAATGTTTACCGAAAGTATATAAAGTTCACATTTTTTCCTCATCTCCCGCATTTCTCGGAACAAATAATACGAAAACATCTGAGTTAATAAAAAAGATCATTCCTGAATGTTATTGAGAGCAAGACGTTCAATTCAAAGCATTCTTACATCGATTGTTTGGAAGTAGTATACTTCTTCTAACGGCATCGGCGGATAAATGAACATGAAAAAGAAGGTGACGTATGTCACACTATCATAAACTGTTTTGCTTGATGAAGTTTGAGAGATTCAAAAAATACCTTGAGTGGCCTTCTTGATGACGGGTCTCTAAAGGGGCCCATTTGAGTGTCAGACTTGGTCCGAAGCTCATATCCTCCCAAGCCTTGGAGGATCATCCAGTTACGATAAGCATCTGAAACTTTTGTAAAGTCTCTACAAAAATGGAAATGAGATGTGTTTAAGCTACTATTTTCTTAGACTGCAAGTCCTCGAAAATTCACAAAAGCTCCAGAGTTTTTTTTTGGGAAAAGAGGCACATATAAACTGAAGAGTAAACAGTAAAAACCTCCTAGCCATCTCCCGGCCTCAGTTTCCCATGATGAAGGTGCCTGAAAAGTTAATTAGATTAAAGTAAACGCTTCCTTTCCCTTGATATTTTGTTAGTTTTTGCGATATTTAACGAACTCCCGAACAATAGCGGGTCTTTTCTTTTAACATTGTTAACATTCTCATAAAGTGGCCAACCGATATCACAGACGGGTTTAGGGTGAAAGAGATTGTTAGAAGTAGCAAGAAGGCTTTTACATGACAGAAGTCGACTCTCATCAAGAAGGCTTCCAGAGAGTACAGTACCCTGTTAAGGTAATAAATTATTGGTTATCGACCATTGGTATTACTCGACCAAAATCACTTCATATACAGTACCGTGCAGAAGTATACCAAAAAGTATATTTTATCGTATAACTTTTGTGTTTTTGCGCCCACTAGCGCAATTTTTTTATATGTTGTGTGGCTCGTGATTTACGTCATACTGTAATGGAATGAAGCGGTTTCTGAAAAAGCAGAACAGCTCAGCAACTTTTTTCTGAAAATAGTCTTTTTCGAGATTTTTGACATATGTTCTTGTTTATTTGTTTTTGTTTATTGCAATGATCATAAAAAATTTCTAGCATTTTCAGATAATGGGTCGACCCAAAGGCTCTAAGAATTTAAGTGAAAAGGACCGGCAGACCATTGCAAGTGGGCGGGCAATGGGCATGAGTTTGGCCGATCTGGCGCGCCAATTCAAGACTGATGTCGGCACGATCTCTCGCTCCGCGAAGACGCCAATTCGGACGAAATCACGTGGAAGGCCTTCCCTAACTTCTCCCAGCATCAACCGTGTCATCACTAGGATAAGCAAAGCCAACCCCCGGAGAAACGCGGTTGAAATTCACAAGGAACTGCTGCAGCACTTCAAGGTTAAAGTAATTTTTTTGTGTTTTTTTGGCATGATAATTTTTTTCTTGAGCAAAAATTGGTTTTCAGATCTCCGTCGATACGGTAAAGAGGCGTCTGCGCACCGCCGGCCTCTTCGGACGTCGCCCGGTGAAGAAGCCCATGATCTCGGAGAAGAACCGGCAGAGGCGATTGCAGTGGGCAAAGGACCATCAGCGTTGGACAGTGCAGGAATGGAATCAGGTGCTCTGGTCTGATGAGAGCAAGTTTATGCTTTTCGGGACAGACGGAATTAGCCATGTGAGGTGGCCTGTAGGCTCTAGGTTCAATGCTAGGTATCAGGTTCCGACCTGTAAGCATGGGGGAGGTTCAGTGATGGTGTGGGGAGCGTTCCACGCGGGCTTAGGTCGGGCCTCTGCACAGGGTAGAGGGTATTATGAGGAAGGAAGATTACATAGAAATACTCTCGAACGTCATGCTGCCCTATGCGCGCTCGAACATGCCCCGGGGCTGGATATACCAGCAGGACAATGATCCAAAGCACGCTTCGCGTGCGGTCCAAGACTGGTTTGGTCAGCATCGAGTGACCCTCATGGACTGGCCGAGCCAGTCACCGGACCTAAATCCGATAGAGCACGTGTGGGGGGAGCTAGGTAAGGCCGTCCAGGTCAAGACTGCTCGGAATGCGGCGGAGAAATTCGCCCAACTCGAGCAGGCCTGGCACGTCCTCCCGGTTTCAACCCTCGCCAACTTGGTGGCCTCTATGCCACAAAGATGCAAGGCAGTCATTGACGCTAGGGGTATGACGACGAAGTATTAGACTGGGGTAATAAAGTTTCGGGTAAAATTGGACGGTTAAGTTGTTAGCGAAGATGTCATAGGTTACTGAAGAATATGTGCTCAAATTGTGTTTTTCTTGAATTTCATATTTTATGCTGTTTTTGTTCACAGTTAACGGGCATCTCAAAAGTTATGTTGAAATAGTGTTTCGAAGTACTTGAAGATTATCTAATAAAAATTTGAGCCTTTAATTCGCATTCACTGCAGGGAAACACTGTAAAATATACTTTTTGGTATACTTCTGCACGGTACTGTACATACCTCTTTATATACGAGCTCGACTCATTGCAATTCTTTTGTGTATTCGTTATGATGGTATCATAGCGAAACATTCTTCAAAGTTAATTTAGATTCATGCTGTTTCTGCCATGATTCAATGTTCGATGAAAGCAAAGTTTATATGAATCATAGTTAATTGAAGCTAAATGGTACCGGAAGTTCGAAAAACGAATAATTTTTTTGGAATGTTTGTTGTAGCTTCGCAGCGTGAAGGTCTCGAGGTGAACTTTTTAGCAGTTTTAGTTACCGGAATTTATATTCGAACTGGATTGGTGGATCGTTGCGGGAAACCGGAGAACGCTACGCTCAACCAGAAAATGTACGTCTTATGAGCTGGTCAGATTCAGCTTCGCCTCAGCCGTGCTCTTACGCAGAAATCGAACATAATTCTTCGTGGGATCTGCTGATTAAATTGCGACGACATCAATTTACCTAACAATAAATAAACTAATTGTACAAAACTAATTTATGTATAATATTCAATAACAACTCGCATATTTGACCAAAGATGTCTCTCTCTCCCAACAATGTGGATATTCCATCTCTTCTCGAAACTATTCGGCTACAAGCGGATACAATCGCAACTCAGGCTAGAACTATCGAGTCTCAAAATCAACAGATCATTTCACTCACCAAGGAACAAAGTACGACAGTTTCTTCTAACCCAACATCCCTCTCACCCGATGCCGTTGCCTACGAAGCGGTCAGACGGTGTCTGTTGGAAGACAAGGACATCATAGAAGAAAAATCGAAAAACATCGTTATCGTTGGATTGGAGGAAAAGGACTCGGACTCGAATACTGCCGCTGAAGATGAAGCCCTTATTGCTAAGCTTGTCGATGAGCTTGACATCAAAGAACTCTCTGATGCTTTCAGAAAGGGAGATGTCAGGCACAAAAGACATGGAAGAGCCGAAAACAAAAGAAGGATTCTGAAAGTTTACCTCCCATCTCCAGCTCTACGTTCTGTCACTCTTCAAAAGATCAGAAGTTCCAGACCCCAAGTTATCCAGTCCCACCCCCGCGTCTTCGTCAGAGAAGATCTCACTCGAACTGGATTGGAATTGGAGAAGCAATGCAGGCAGGTCGCGAGGGAACGGAATCTCCAGGCAGGCCAGATAGAGTGGACAGTCAGAGGGACGCAGCTCTTCCGGCTACCGAAGGCAAGGCCATTCAGAGAAGAGCAGCCAAAAACGTACGCATACGTGACTCAAAGAAAGTCTCACTAGGTCAGTGGCAGTGTTAGTTCTTCTGATAGTCTTGTTGTCAAAGCATGCTTATTCAATGCAAGATCCATACGTAATAAAATGACTGATCTCGATTTCTTGATGAGTAGCAAATCATTTGAGTTGATTTTTATTACGGAAACATGGCTAACTTCTTCTGAGTCAGATCGTGAATTTTTAAGAAATCATAAATATGCTTTGTATCGTTGTGATCGCTCGTTAGATGACCCCAACAAGGGCGGCGGAACCGCTGTTTTTGTCTCCTCTAGTATTTCATCTTTCTTTGTAACTTCCTTCCGTGATGAAGGCGTAGAAGTGATTGTTATCGATCTAATTAACCCCAACGCTTTCCCACGTCATATATGTACGTTGTGTGTGCATATACCGCTCACCTTCTTGCTCTCATTCGATAATGATCTCATTACTGTCATTTATCAAGTCTATCTCTCTAACCAATACACCAATAGTCATAGTAGGAGACCTCAACTTACCAGACATCGATTGGGAAAATCTGACCACTTCCAATAATGAAAGCCATTCTTTCTTTTTAAACTTTGCTTGCGATGAACACTTTTTCCAATATGTCTCACACCCTACGCGTGGCCCTAATGTTCTAGATATCGTACTCTGTAATAATCAAATTATAAGCGATTGTATTGTCACTGCTCCTTTCTCAAACAGTGATCATGCCACCGTTGATTTTCGAATAACTTTTGCAACTATGTCAAAGACTCCTGAGTCTCTCATTAGAAATTTTTCGCGTGCCAATTGGGGGATGATGGAAATTCTGATTTCTTCTCATGATTGGACACTTGCTTTTTCTTCCCTCGACCCGGATACCGCAAATAATTATATCGTTGATTTTATAATTTCTCTGATAGATCGTTTTGTGCCTTGTTCTACCGAACAAGGTGAATTAGATAAGTATCCTTTGAAGCTGCGAAGGATGTATGACAAACTTCAACGCGCATCGCTTCGTTCCCCTAATTCCGTTTATAGCAATACTCTATCTGTCAAATTTTCTGAAGAACTATATGCATTTGAAATGGAGAGAGAAGCCAAACTTGTGGCAAAAGGAAACCTAAGACGTTTTTATTCTGAATGTCAAAGTCGTACAAAAGGCCGTAACATTGTGATTCCCTCCTTAGTAGACCCAGTTGACCCTTCTGGTTTGCCAGTCCATACTTCGTTGTCTAAAGCAAACGCCTTCTCACAATATTTCTCTTCTGTTTATTCCACACCTCGCAGTATTATACCTAATACCGATGTATCAACTTCCACACATATGCAATTCGATGTCATAGATGTATGTAGATATGATACTTAAAGCTTTGAATCAATTGAAATATAAATGCAACACATCTCCGGATAATATACCTAATATAGTAATTAAAAAAACTTCGATTTGTTCTTCTCAAGCCCCTCTCTATTCTATTTAACAACTCTTTACTAGTCGGTAAAGTTCCCTCTCTTTGGAAAACTTCTATTATTAAACCAATCTTAAAGTCTAAATCTAAAGCGGATCAATTGTCTAGCTATCGCCCCATTTCCCTAACTTGTTCAATGTCCAAAGTGATGGAAAATGTTATAATAAGTCAATTAGATGCCTACTTGAAGCAAAATGATCTACTGTCTCCCCATCAATTTGGTTTTAGAAACAAAAGGTCAACTGTGACTTCATTGGTGCAATCTCATTCCTATTTCGCTGATATACTCTCCCATGGTAAAGCCGTCGATGTTATTTTTCTTGACATATCAAAGGCATTCGATACAGTAGATACTATATTATTACTTCTTAAACTAAAAAAGTTAGGAATCTGCGGTAACCTCATTCAATGGATTGCGGACTACCTGACTGGTAGAATTCAGACTGTATGTCTTGACAACGAATTCTCTAGCTCATCTTCTGTTACCAGCGGTGTACCACAAGGTTCAGCTATTGGACCGAAACTGTTCTTACTGTTTATTGATGACATAAAACATGTAATTCCTCCCAATGTAAATTATACTATCTACGCCGATGACATTAAATTATTTAGTGAAGTACCAACTTTTTCGTCTGACCTCCAAACTGCCATAGACAATGTATTCAACTGGTGTCAACAGTCCAATCTCAAACTATCAGCTCAAAAATGTATAGTTACGCATCTTGGTATTAACCCCATGCAAAATTATCAGCTAGATCGTCATACAATGGCCAACTCTTCCGAAATAATAGATCTAGGAGTTGTCTTTTCGAGTAATCTTTCTTGCAATAAACAAGTCGAGCATGTCTGTAAGAAATCTACAAACCTCGCCAATCTCTTTTTGCGCGCGTTCAAAACCAATTCTCTGGTTGTATTAACCCGTGCTTTCGTTACTTATATTCGTCCGATCCTCGAATACAGCTCGGTTGTATGGTCACCTACCGCGATTGGCTTAATTAAGGACCTAAAGAGTACAGAGAAATTTCACTAAAAGAATCTTGGCAAGGAAAGGACTTACCCGTCTAGTTTACTCTGAACGTTTAAAAATGTTAAATTTAGAATCTCTTGAATATCGTAGGGTTGTTTCTGATTTAGTTTTTATACATAAGAGAGTACACGACTACTCAGAGTTCGACTTCTCTCGTTTGTTTACTTTAGCTCCTCTTTCTAGAGCTATTAGAAATACCCATCCATTAAGAATCGCCTTACCATATGCTCTAAACTCCTTTAGGTTTTCTACGTGTGCTTCTAGGTCGATCACTATTTGGAATTCCTTACCTAGCGAAGTAGTATGTAATCATTCCAGCGAAGTATTTATGAATAAACTCAGAAAACTACCGATAAATTGTATTTTACCCGAGCCAATTGTCTGCGACTAAGTTAAACTAGGAAGAACACTTTTTGTAGACACACTGCCACTGTAATACAATTCTTTTCTAGTAGAATCATAATCCATGTTTAATTTGTGATCATTAAATGTTGAAGTGAAACTGTTTTTGTGTACATGGAAATAAAGAATTGAAATTGAAACAGTCTTCTCTCAGGCATTGTGCCGACTATATGGAGAAGTTCTATAGTTAAACCAGTACATAACCAGCTGGCTCACGTAATTCTGTATGTAACTATAGACCAATTTCTCTATGTTGCTCTTTGTCTAAAGTCATGGAAAAAAATTGTTTTTAGTGAAGTCTATTCATATTTAGAAAATGAACAATTGTTGTCCCCTCACCAAGCAGGTTTTAGAGCAAAAAGATCGACTACCACATCTTTGGTAGAATCTCATGCTTTCATTGTTGATTCTTTTGCTCAAGGTTTCTCCGTTGATCTTGGTTTTCTAGATATAAGCAAAGCTTTCGACTCAGTTGACCACAGACTGCTTTTGCACACAGTTCATTGTTATGGTTTTCCGTCTAATATTGTTAGATGGCTTAGTAGTTACCTGAATCAACGTACCCAGTCAGTGAACATCGATAAAGTGTTTTCCAACCCTATTTCCGTTATATCAGGAGTCCCTCAAGGCTCCTCGCTAGGTCCACTTTTATTTTTAATGTACATTGACTCTGTTAAACATGTATTTTCTCCCAATATTCAGTTTCTCCTGTTAAACATGTATTTTCTCCCAATATTCAGTTCTCCTTATATGCTGACGACATTAAAATAATTGGACGCGTCCCTCTTTCTGTAAATGAGATACAGATCGCTCTCAACTGTGTTTCAGCATGGTGCTCAGAGTGGAACTTGTGTTTATCGCTATCTAAATGTAGTGTTTTACACCTAGGTTCATCTAATTCTCGTAATGTTTATCATATGAACAATATACCCATTCTAGCTAGTGAATCAGCCAAAGACCTTGGAGTAATAATATCCGATGGTTTTTCTTACCGTAAACATATAAATGAGAAATGTAGAAAGGCCTCTTCTGTTGTGAATATGATATTAAAAGCATTCAATTCGCCATCCCTTCCTCTTCTGACTTCTGCCTTTAAAATCTATGTACGACCATTATTAGAATATGCTAGCGAGCTCTGGAACCCTACGTCCTCGGGACTATATATATATATATATATATATATATATATATATATATATATATATATATATATATATATATATATATATATATATATATATATATAATATATATATATATATATATATATATATATATATATATACATGACGGAAGGTTCTTTTTATGTATTTATATATATATATATATATAGTACCGTGCAGAAGTATACCAAAAAGT
>OZ057403.1:40731774-40752149 GCA_964056735.1 Allodiplogaster pararmata
GCCAGAAGTGAAGGATCTAACATTCCTTGCCCAGTCGAAAACGCAGCAAATGCTTTCGCTCTGTCCGCAAGAGCCAAAACTTCCGGGTTTCCATCAGCAGCCACAAGCAAAGCGTTGCGTTGCTTGAGCGCAGTGATGGCTTCTTCGATCATCTCCGGGGATTTCTTCACTTTCTCCAACATGTTGAGCACATCCACATTGAAGCAGATCTGCTTCTGATGACCAGTGGAAGAAACTTTCGCTGCTTGATGTACCACAACTTGCGGAGTTTCCACCAAAGGCTTCAGAAGCCTGGCTAGACGCATGAGATCCGATTGATCAGCCTCAGTAGGCGTAGGTGAAGACATTTCCGCTTGACGAATGACGAAATATACGCTGAACTGATAACACTCAACCGAAAACCGGTCAGAAAAAGCGTAGAATGAAGAGCACGCCGCGATTTAAATCTCTTCCCGCCCTTTTCCCGCCAAAAAGGGGTTTTGGTTAAATCGCGGCCGCACAACTTCCTGTTTAAATCATGCAAACCTATAGTTAGAAAGAGGCCCCAGGCAGTTATTGGCATTCACTTTGACTCCCTGCTCGGCGAAAACGAGTGGAGTCTTGCTAGTCGAGCAAATCCCGTCCCAGACCATGACAGAAGCGAGATGGCCCTTTCTCGAGACTCTTACTGGGTTCATTGACCGATTTCGACCAAATCCTATCGTTCTGTTAGTTGAAGGACTGCTCAATATTGAACAACTTCCCATCGGTGAAGAGCATATCCAAACAGTCCACCGGCTTCAACCGCTTTCTTCCCCTTTATGAACAAAGATTCTTTCCTTTATGAAAAATTTGATCAAATTAATTAAATCTAAGAATATCTTCGAGTATCCAGGTATAATCTGAGGTTATTGTACTTAAACACTAAAAAGAGAGGACAACAGAAACACTACGTTTTCGAGACGATTCTCCGATGTTTTGATACATTTTTTATTACTGTATCTTGGTTCACAGCTATTCCTAAACATTAAATTCATCATAGAACTCCTAATAGAACCATGATCACGAAAGATGTGGCAGGCGATGTAATACGGCTGGCAGAAAAGGCGTTTACGACGAAAATCGAGATGATGATGACGTCGAACATGATTACGATGGCTGTGGCAGTGGATGATGCAACCGGGCTGGAAGAGTGGGCGTTGACGACAAAAACTGAGACTATGATGTTGTTGACCATGATTACGGAAGATTGGACAGGCGATGCAACGCGGCAGGAAGAAATGGCGTTGACGACAAGAAACTGAGGCAATGATGCCGTTGAATATGATTAAGAAGTCTGTGGCAGGCGATGCAACGGGGCTGGCAGATTAGGCGTTGACGACAGAAACTGAGGCGCTGATGGCATTGACCATGAATACGAAATCTGTGGCAGACAATGCAACGCGGCTGGCAGAAAAGGCGTTGACGACAGAAACTGAGGCGATGATGGCGTTGACCTCTATTATGAAGGCTGTGGCAGGCGATGTAAGACGGCTGGCAGAAAAGGCGTTTACGACGCAATTAGATTTGATGATGACGTCGAACATGATTACGAAGGCTGTGGCAGGGGATGATGCAACCGGGCTGGCAGAGTAGGCGTTGACGACCAAAATTGAGAATATGATGTAGTTGACCATAATTACGAAGGCTAGGACCGGCGATGCAACGCGGCTGGCATAGAAGGCGTTGACGACAGAAACTGAGGCAATGATGCATTTGACCATGATCACGAAGGCTGTGGCAGGCGATGTAATGGGGCTGGCAGTAAAAGGCGTTGACAACAGAAACTAAGGCAATGATGGCGTTTACCATGATTACGAAAGCTGTGGCAGATCATGCAACGCGGATGGCAGAGTAGGCATTGACCACAAAAACAGAGACAATGATGGCGTTGACCATGATCACGAAAGATGTGGCAGGCGATGTAATACGGCTGGCAGAAAAGGCGTTTACGACGGAAATCGAGATGATGATGATGACGTCGAACATGATTACGATGGCTGTTGCAGTGGATGATTCAACCGGGCTGGAAGAGTGGGCGTTGACGACAAAAACTGAGACTATGATGTTGTTGACCATGATTACGGAAGATTGGACAGGCGATGCAACGCGGCTGGAAGAAATGGCGTTGACGACAAGAAACTGAGGCAATGATGCCGTTGAATATGATTAAGAATTCTGTGGCAGGCGATGCAACGGGGCTGGCAGATTAGGCGTTGACGACAGAAACTGAGGCAATGATGGCAATGACCATGAATACGAAATCTGTGGCAGACAATGCAACGCGGCTGGCAGAAAAGGCGTTGACGACAGAAACTGAGGCGATGATGGCGTTGACCTTGATTATGAAGGCTGTGCCAGGGGATGGTGCAACCGGGCTGGCAGAGTAGGCGTTGACGAAAAAAACTGAGACTATGATGGCGTTGACCATAACAACGAAGGCTGTGGCAGGCGATGCAACAAGGCTGGCAGATTGGGCGTTGACGAAGGCATTGACAGAAGAACGCATTGACAACAGAGACGGAGACCATTGAGGCGTTGGCTAAGAATACGGAGGCAATGGCAGGCGATATAACGTGTTGGACGGATAAGGTATTGACAACAGACACTGAGGCGATGGACACGATGGCCACGAATCCGACGGCGGTGGCAGGCTTTGCAACGATTCGGGCGCTGAAGACGTTCAAAACAGAGTTCGAATATGTGGAGGCGGTGGCCAAGAATACGAATTCGGTGGCGGGCGGTGCGACGGGGCAAAGAGAGAATTCGTTTACAACGGTAAACTGAGGCGATAAAGGCGATGCGCACGAATACGAAGGCGTTGGCGAGCGATCCCACGGTCGGGCGGCGAAGATGTCTAAAACAGGGACAGAGGTGGTTAATGCGATGACCACGAATACGAGACGGTGAGAAGTGGCACAACCGGACAGACAGAGAAGGCGTTGCCAACAAGAACTGAGGAGAGCAGATGGCCACGAGTAAGAAGGCAGTGACAGGCGTTTCTAAGGCTTGCCGAGAAGACCTCGTCAAAATATAGTCAGGCGCTGAAGGCGACGTCCATAAATAATAAGGCAGTTGAAGGAAATGAAATGGGGCTGACGATGGTAAATAATACAAAGTCGGTGGAAGGCCACGCAATTTATATCTTATTTTCATAATGTCTATAATGTATATATATATATATATATATATATATATATATACTAAACAAACGAAGGAGGGTGGAGCATAGAAGCATAGCCGTGAAGTTGATGACGGTGGAGGCTAAAAGGTTGAAAGAACTGAAAACTGAGTCGAAAAGAACTGAGAAAAAATGGCAACTAATTGAGAGCAGAAGAGGCGATTCCACTTAGGCGGTTGAAAAAACAGGGCTGAAAGATTGTGAGGATTACAACTATCAAGGTTTAATAAGTTGGAATTCGATCTATAGTAATTTTATCCTGAATTTTTCGTGTTTAACTTCCTTATTAGAATAAAATTTAAAAACTTTTACCATGATTGGAGCTAAAAAAGATCAGCTTGAAGTTCAGTCCGATGCGACTTCCGAAGTGAAAAAGGCATTCCATTTAATTTAGGCATCAAATGATGTTCTCTGTAAGCACTTTCGAGACTAAAAATGTTCATATCGACTACTCCGGGTGATGTATAATGATAGTGTGCCTTCTTATTTTGCAATGGTGCCAAGTTAAACTCCCATCCTAGAAAGATCCACTCCAACCAAAAAAGCAAAGAATTGTTATCGGTACTTAGATGTCCCTTACTTCCGACCTGCTAAACACGCTAGCAGTGACCCAAGGAATAGCCACTGGTTCTACAGAGTTGTTTTACCAATATGAACAAGTCAGGAATGTACTTAGTTCAACTTGAGAAAGAATCAGGGGCGACGTAAAAGATAATGCATTTTTGAGCACCTAGATTTCCTAGTTGACACAATTAACAGGTTGCATGGAATCAGAGCTCGCGGTCTGTAATGGCTCAATAGCACTATGAGATAAAGATTAGGAGTCTCTCGAGTAGTTCTCTTTCAAAGCAGTTTAGTCTAGCATTATAGCAAAACTCTAGAAGAAGGGTACAATATGTTCATAAAAACAGAAACGGAATCTGTGCAGAAGAAAGCTGCACTAATACATGAAAAAGTTTTGAAACGGAATGTAAAAGAACAACAAAACATCCAATCTTTCACAACTCATATCTTGAAGCTAAAACAACTACTGAAGTTAATAACATTCTCTGCTTTGTAAGAAACGAAGTTTGTTTCTGAGTAAGGGGGGAGGGGAGTTCATTCTGATTAAGGGGGGAGGGGAGTTCATTCTGAGTAAGGGGGAGGGGAGTTCATTCTGAGTAAGGGGGGAGGGGAGTTCATTCTGAGTAAGGGGGAGGGGAGTTCATTCTGAGTAAGGGGGAGGGGAGTTCATTCGTCGCAGGTATCCAGAAGAGAAAATTTCAGGTATCAAGAAGGGAACAAGATTTTCTAATTTTTAGAGTTTCCTAATATAATTTGATTTTTATTTGAAAGCAGTGGACAGATGCTTTTTGGATTCACATTACATCCAATCTTCTCTTTTTTTCGCGATATCATACATTCAAAAACTTCATTAAATTTGATCTATACTTTGTGTACCGCAAATAAGTTTCGCAACAAAAAAATTCAGTTTGAAAATAATTAAATTTGTATAATTTTAAACAACAATCAAGTTAAACACATTCATCGACAGTTTTAGTCAAAGAGCTCAACGACAAAACACAAAAACTCGTTATGAGAACAATCGAAGGTGAACAACTCTTCCTAGTGACAAGCTGACCTTATTTTTTTCTCCTTTTTTTCCAATTGGGTTACACGCAGAGAGGCATCTGGAAGAAAGTAAAAGTTTTCAGTTTGGATTGACTAATAAGCTAAAAAGTACTTTTTCAAATTTTTTTCTAAAACTTCTATGATTTCCATCCACTGATCTTAACAAAAGTACAAAAAAGATATTCAACACTTGATGATGCCTAAAAAAGCTAAGACGAAGTAAAACTTGTCGGAACAGAATCTGCACAGGTTGTTCCAATAATATTTGCTTGATAATGAATCATGATAATAAACCTTGAAATTCTCTGCTGCTGTGAAGACAGTTTAAGAAGTCCTCCTCCTCCATTTCTCTTACCATTCATCTTTCAAAGACGCGTGTTTCTGAAAAAAACTATTTAAAACATAATTCACTAACTGATAAACTTTAAAGAGTTTAAAAAAACTAACCTTTTTTCAAGAAAAGAAAAACAAATTATTTGAATTGTAGGCTAGATAAAAAAATTTAACTAACTTGAATCAATTCGATTTGGATCGTCCATTCACTTGAGGGTTGAGTGCAATGACCAGGTATCCGAGGACATGAAACGATAGTAGTCGCGATGAAGCTATCCAAGTCGTCTACGTTCCACACCCCAGGAGCCTAAAAATGTGAGTATGAGAAGATCACGAGAAAAATTTTTTATCACGAGAAAAAAGTTTCGGGGAGCTTTTTGAAGAAAAGGTTCAGATTATACATTGATACTTTAACTCTTTCATACCGATCTATATGCTCACTATTTTCCCTTCTTTGATCAAAATCCCCGTAATTACATTCTCCTCAACTCTTTTCTAATAGCAAATTGAATGAATTGTATCAACAAGGGAAAGAATGGAGAATAAAATGGACAAGAGAGATTGCGAAGGATTGCTTGGTAGAGAGCGCATCTATGAAAAGCGTGTGATTACTTCGCACCGCAGAAGAAGTCCGCATGGGAAATCAACAACAAGAGCATTCATCAGCTTACAAATGACGTTTTAGCATCTCAACAAAATTAAACTCGTTCGGAGACTTTTGACCGAATCTTTTTTCTCGATTATTTTTCAAGCGAGTGACAGCTTTGAATTATCTCATTCGTTAGTGATTCTAACACTGCCTACCCTTGATGAATTACTAGTTTTAAATTACACAAGAGATGGTTCTCTCATTAATTGAACAACTGGGTAAAGTAAATACAAAACATTTCAATTTATTCAAATCCGTTTGCTATATTTACAACTCAATTTTCAAAGCTTACCATCAAGATTCCGCCCCAAACTTTGGAAGAACTTCTTCGCTCAAAATTTCTGTTTGCGAACGCACGAAATCAGCAAGAGTTCGGAGCAGTGGATTAGAAGAGAACCTCCAATTCGCCCAGAATGCGAAGGATGGATTTAGAACCTGTATAATAATAAATCAATATTTCCATTTGTTGTTATTAAACTAGTTAACCTTCTGCTGTTTTTGTTAAAACTTTTGAATGTTTTTTTGTTGATAAACCAATCATTCTACCTTTTGAAAACTTTATTAGTCACCAATTTTTTTGACTCAAACTGCAACTCTTCCTGATGCTCAAACGCGGAAGCGTTAAACACTCGGATTGGCACCCCATTAACCACTCGGATTGGCACCTGCCCAAGGTGTGGATCAATATTAGGACCGATTGCAAAAATTTAATAACACTACCGCCAAACCTTCTCGGAACAGTGATTATGATGGAAACACAAACCCGATCTTTAGAGATCCGATGAATCTCTGTAGAAGAAGTCGTTCTTCGGACGGAAAAGTCTGACAGAATGAAGAATGAATCAGCTGAATGTCAGGAAGCGGATTCATCTTGAGAAACTATTTTTTTCACTTTTTTCTTCTTTCGTGAAGGAGCGGAGGAATAGGAAGATGGAAGCGAAGACTAGATTGTCATCGAGCACCACTTTTATTCTTTTTTCTTATTTTTTTCTTTTTTCTTTTTCTTCTTTTTCTTCTTTTTTGTTGTTTTTTCTTCTTTTTTTTTCTTCTTTTTTTTCTTTTTTTTTCTTTTTTTTTTTCTTTTTTGAAGGTTTCAGCCTGTCAACTAGAGCTACAAAACATACAAAGTCTCGAAACCTATGAAGCAGAAACAATATATAAAAAACAATACAGTAAATATTTCAGCTTATTCGGAAAAAAAACATTTAAAAAACGTAACGTCGTATGAACAACAATAAAAACGGAAGTGAAGTAGTCTAGAGAATAAAAAAACAGAGAAAAATCAAGTTTGTTGAGCCCAAGGATAAAAAAATTACCATATCATAATTTGTTGTAAACAGAACGAAAACGACAACAAAAAGCGAAACTGTGTATAATAATTAAAAAAAAACATATATAGCAAAGTATAAAGTTTTAAGACATATGTTAAAACAAAGCGTCGGTTGAACATACAGTATGGAATCGAAGAGAACAAAGCTTGACGACAGAGTACACATTTTCTATGGTAAAGTCCTAACCGGTGGAGCTAGTGGCTGCTTTAAGGGTCTCTACTGTTATGTGTAGGAGAGGGAAGAGTAAGAGACATATGAGTACTACCGAAAATTTTCAACCCAATGGTTTTAGTAGATCCGCCCGGAATAAGGGTCGAACTTGAAAACCACTGCTCAATGGTGGGGCACATCATCATTGATCCCCAATCAGAACTGTTCTTCATCATTGATCCCCAATCAGAAACTGGGAGTATCGAAAGTTAATATCTTTGATATATGTATCCATTTGTTTTCATTTTGACTGTATTTCGCATCTGGCTAGCTTTTCCGATCTTCGGTTTCTCAATCGTGATAGATTTACAAGTGAATTGTTACCTGTAACTGATTCAACTGAAGTGATTCCGAGGAAAAAATTTTCTCTGGTAATTTATTCCTCCTGTTTATTTCTTTTTTTTCATCGTAAATAAACAAAATAGAGAGCGCGAACTATGCCAGTAATTTTAGCGAAGTCAGCTAGTGTGCATAGACACTACCGAGCAGCACAAGAGACAATGTGCTTCATTAAAAACTGATACCTTCCGACCCGACATCCACGAAAACATCACAGAAAGTAGCTGCAAAACCATAACTTGTCTGAATTCCGATCACTGATCCTCATCAAAGTTATCCTCCAGTCACGCAGCTTCTCGGAGACGAAGTAGATTACAACAGAAACTCAACCGATGCTCATTCAATTTTTTAATTCTACAGTAAACTCTCAGACTCCGCGCTCAGCGGAAAGGTTTTTGTGGTACACGAGTCTACGACGGAAATTTTACTCACGGCAGAAAATTTCAGCGTGAACAATCTTTGCAGAGGCGAGGATCTAACACACATAAATCGAACCCCGGTTATGCTATCTCAATAAGTCAAATTTTTAGAAAAAAATGAAATCTTCTGTTGAGGAAATTGATTTTTTGAGAAACAACTATCTAGAAACCAAGTTGGCATTGTTGATGATGAAGATTACTACCTCAGACAAGACTCTACAAGTGAAAACTTCGTAAAAACTACTTAACGATGTACAATACCATAAAGTTAATCAACGCCAGGGTCTTTGAATAGTATTCATTTATAGGCTGTATACGAATAATGCCAGAACGACAGCGCTGTTCAAAATAGGTAGATCCACTTTTTCGGCCACGACGAGGGATTTCCGGACCAATTTGAAAGGGTGGAACAAAAAGCTCCCGCCGAAAACAATAACGGTAGTAGAGAATATATTTTGCATTCCACTTTCTCCAAAGATTCTACTCTGAAGAGTAAAATCGACGATAGCTCGAAACTCGAAGAAGTTATCACGGGGAGGGGCTTCCCAATCCATACCAAGTGAAAAGTCTTTGAAAAAGAAGAAATCAAGACGTCAAGCGGTTGCTCAGACTGTGAAGTTCTCAGCTAAGGAATCGAAAGAGAAGAACACGCCGAGAAGAAATCTCCTTGCAGAATTGAGTTCGAGAGAGCACCGATAAGAAATCGGGAGAGCAAAGAAAAAATTAACGAAGGAAAGCGAACGTCTCGAAGAGAAACGCGCGAAATGGAGAGCTCTCTAGAATACTTTTCCTCACTGAACAGAAAAGAAAAAGTGTTCGATTGACGCTGACTGAACATTTTTATGGCCGAAGCCAGCTTAGTCAGAAAACACCCTAAACATGCCCACTTTCGCCGAACGGAACTATAGAGATAAATAAGACGAAACGCTAAGAATCTGAACTCCTCATCGGGGGCCCACGACTCACAACGGCATTTCTGAGAAACCTCCATAGCCAAAAAGAGAGGAGAAATGGAGAGTGATATAGAGAAGAAGAGATACAGAGTAAGAGAATAACATATGAAGCAAGAATAAACACTGAGCAAGCGAGCCATCCGGAGACAGAGAGAGAGAGAGAGAGAGAGAGAGAGAGAGAGAGAGAGAGAGAGAGAGAGAGAGAGAGAGAGAGAGAGAGAGAGAGAGAGAGAGAGAGAGAGAGAGAGAGATAGAGACAGATAGAGAGAGATAGAGTGAAAGTGAGATAGAGAGAGAGAAAGAGTGATAGAAAGAGAGAGAAAGAGTGAGCGAGATACATAGAGAGAGAGAAATGGAGAGAGGAAGTGAAAAAAGAGAAAAAAGAGAGTGAGAAAAAAGATGAAGAGAGGTAAAATGAAAAAAGAAAGGGAAGGCGAGATGAAGAGAGAGAGAAAGAAAGAAAAGAGAGAGATAGAAAGGAAGAGAGGGAGAGGTGTGAGAAAGTTCACTGACTCATGCGAGCATACGTTTGAACCTCTCCCTCGCGAGCTTCTCCGCAATCTCCGTGCGGCGAAGGCGGGCTAGAGCCTCCTCCATATCGGCTGTCAGATTGTCGCGGTTTTGACCACGCGCCGCTTGGAGGTTCCCGACCTTCAGTACAGAAATAACTAAACGTCTAGCCCATTTTGAAACTTCGAATGCTATGAGTATGAGTGGATAGTTCTAATCCGTCGAAAAAAAAGTCGACCATAGATATAGGAAGACAAGTTCATATCAGGAAAACAATCATAGTGAGACCGTGTTGACTTCAGAGAGAAAGAGGCTGATGAGAGGCCGTGAGATGGGTGCGAAAATACAAAAGGGTGACACTAAGGCGGTAGGATAGGAAAACACAATGACAGCGAGTAGGGCGTAAGAGAACGGGAGAGTGATACTGAGGTTAACGGGATAGAACGACACTATGACAGTCTCGAAACACACTGGCAACAGTGGCCATTCGTGACTCTACAGCCTTAAGAGCCTGTCACGGATGGAGCCGGATCATCCAGTCCAGAATCGAGCGCGACCTCAGGTGGCGGATAGAGGGATGCCTCCCTACGAATTATTCGTGCTGGGAGGTAGCGGGAGAAATCCCGCCGCGGACCAAAACTGGGTAGTATAGCTCGTCAAAGGAGGGTGATGCCGGACCGGCCTGGGCATGCCACCGGACAAAACATCAGCCGATACTCCGCTATACTTTTCAATGGCGAGTCGAGGCGCCAGTCAAATAGCCTCTTGCCTATCTCCGGTCAACGACAGGCGAGACGTCTCTACTCCCACCCAAAACTATGCTAGGCCGGCTTGACCACCCACTCACAAGGCCTATAGCATGAACAGGTTGCTACAACGATGTCCGCCTTCACAAGGTGCAGCATGAAAGTCTCAGGACTGCAAAGGACATCAAAACCCTTCTCCGGACGCATCTTGTGCGAAGAACACGAGAACTTCTCTCATTAAAGAGAGTGTTCATAACCAAGTCTTCGATGCGGGATGCTTGCCGGCAACAACAACAACAACACACTATGACAGTAAGGTGGTGATATAGAATGACAAACTGAGTGTTAGGTGGGTGGGATAGGAAGTCAGAGTGACAGAGAGGTGAGTGAGATAAGATCGACATAATAACTTTAGAGCTTCTAACCACTATGACGTCTTCGGCGGCTACTCTCATTTCTTCCTGGCGGTGCTGGAGTTCGTCCAGCAGGTAGGCCTCGAAAAGCAGCTTCCGTTGCAAGTCCGCCGCTGGGGCCTGGCCGGCGAATTCAATTCTCCGCTCGAGCTGGCCCGACAGCTCTTCCTAAAAGTTGTTACGTTGTCATTATAACATAATACACCAAAAGCTGTTCTCCTTCTTTTCGAAAGCTTTTTAGCCGGTTCTCCATATGATAGTCTGCGAAATAAGGCCAATTGAAGTGAAGATAATGATAACTTAACAGGTCAAACTCACTTTTTTCGTCCCAATTCTGAACTTTTGAGTGGAAACGCGACAAAACGAACGTTATCCGATTTGCTTCACTATAAAGTTTACGAAACCTCAGAGAAAGAATGTTAACAGATGTTAACAGATGTTCACAGAGCGATCGCCGCACAGCGGAAAAACAACGGAATTCCCAGCTCAGAATAGTACGTAAAAATTGTACCTATTTTTCTGTTCTCATTTCCGCGTGAAAGCTCTTACGTTTCCACCTCGACTACAATTTTCTATCGCACGAAGTTTAGAATCTATCAATTCTAATAATCTCACATTGAGCTGTTTAATACACTAAAACCTGCAAATGAAATAGAGAAATCAATGTGATCGCTCTCTCAAACGGAGGATTAAAACTGATATTTAAGTAGAATCAGAGAAGTGTCAACTTCGGAACCGATCCAAGAGAGAATCAAACTGCCTGGCGTTATACATAGAGAGCAGCAAATATGGGTGGGCTTTCAGTGAAGAGTGCATAGTTTTGATTGAATGACATATTTTGGTAAAAAATGTGTATTTTGCAGAACTAACGGAGATCTTCTGAGAGGCCGCGAAAAGTGCCACCGCGCAACGCGTGGGTTTCGGTCCCCGCGGGCCACGTCTTTCAGGTACGCACTTCGTAGGATAGCGCGCCGCTCTGGTGAGACTCATTCGTTGAGTCCTTATCTCATCATCACAGAATCTTGAAATAACATTACATATATGTTAGACATATCAGAACTGAGAAAGTTGATGTTTATCGAAGTTTGTCAGATATAATAGTTGAAAACAAGTTGTTCAACACGTATTCAATTCTTTCTTTCTACTGATCAAAACATTCATTCATTCTTTATTCCAGTTTTGTTTTAGACATACAATGGTTAACTGTCACGATCAGTGTGAAGGCAAAATACAGTATATTCATAGAGAGATTCAATTCTAAAAGAAACAAAAAAAATGTATCACAAACTTAAGCGGGACAATGGTACAATGAAATCCATAGGTAAATTGATAAGAGTTTTCTTAAAAGCTGAGTTACTTGTTCAACCTCATAAGGCTCTGAGCACAGTCTTTGTCAGTAATTACAATCTTTCACTCTTTTTTTTCTATTACTACAGAAGCTTCAAACGTGCTTCATAATTTATGAGCGTTAACAGCATCTGAGAAACAATTTTTGCTAATTTTATTGAGATATGCTGAAACTTCCGCAAGAAAGTTGTCTCATTCTTTTCATTATGTCCTCAACTTTTCTCTTTTTCAAACGCATCGTATGTTTTTTTTCCATTTCCAACCTCTCACTTATCCAAACCTGATACGCCTTTTCCATACACGAATTTGGAAACGTCAACTGTCACTTCTTGATTGTAATTATTCAAAACTATCAACAAAAAAATCTGCCAAAGAGTAGAGAAAACATGACAAAGACTGGCTAACCTCTCGTAAAGCGCGTCGTATTGCGCGATTCTTCTGGCGTCTTCTCGAGTTGCGCGAGGTGGCGACGGGCTCGGCTCCGGTGTTGCTTCTTCCTCGGCTTGCAGTCTTTTTCTAGCCGGAAGAGGTGATGGCTTTGGAGAGAGACGCTGTCTCTGCAGGAACTCCATTTCAGATCAGAAATTCATTTATACCCAAGGAAAAAACGAGAACTTAACACGCAAAACAAGTGAAAGCTTATGGAGCGTTAGAATTCAACTTTTCACTTTGCCAAGTAATCTCTGCAAAGTGATCTCGTTAAACACTCTAATGTCTCACCACGAATTGCCATGAGAAGAAAAATGTACTACGGTATTTTTTATAATAATATATAGATTTTATAATAAACCCTGTCTCAGTTTTAACTTCACGTCATATCCGCCAACCTGATGTCACATATATAATTATGTATTGAATAAATGAATAAATAATTTCATCCAACACTAAAAGTTACGTCGAACAGTAAAAGTTATTATATAAAAAAATGCCGTAGTCCATTTTCTTCTCACGGCAATTCATGGTGAGACGTTGAAGCGTTTGACGAGATCACTTTGCAGAGATTATTTTGACAAAGTGAAAAGTTGAATTCTAACGCTCCATTAGTCAAACTGAAGTTAAACCTTAGGTGCTTGGATGAGAGTGCTTGGCTCGAGTGGTGTTTCTGAGCGCTTTCGAGACACCCTTGGCGCCCTTCCTCCAGTCTCGCAACCTTGCGAGGTGATTTGTCCATCACCCTCCACTGACTCTCCCTCAGGTAGCTCACGGTCCTTCTCTCGTTCCATGGGCTCGACTTTTCCCTCTCAAATAGTTGTTTTTTTAAAACTTTTAGATTAGTGAAGAATTAGTTCCAAATATTTCACAATTCTCTAACTCCCTTCTTTTTCCTATTTGCTTTCCCAATTATCTCTTTTGAACAGTCACTTTTAGTGAATCGCGTTCGTTATTGCATTGTTTGCGTTCAATAATAAAGAGAGATATTATCCTCATGTTATTCTGCATTCCCTCAAAGGTTTACATGACTGACCTCTCACCAGCTTCTCGAATTCCTCGTAGTTTTCCGGGACTCGCTGTAAAGTCAGAGATGGTTTTTAAACGTTGGAAGACTGAATAGTTGAGCGAATAAAATTTTTAAAACTTATTGACTGATTCAATTCAGACTAAAATTTGATTGGAAGTTAATTTTTGCAATTTTAGAGTAGTTACTGTTCCCAATACCATTACCTTAGAATGTTGAGTAAAGGGTTCGAATATTCACGAAGAAACCGGGATAGTTAGACTTTTTTTGAAAAACTTTTACTTAAATCTTTTCTTTCTCTTTCTGTGTCGTCAAATAATTTTTTTCATTTTACGTCATTTTCTTAATCTTTCTTCTCCGGAATGACTGCCATGAACTTGGTAACTCAGCGTTAAATTGAAGGTGTTTTTTTCTTCAAAAAAACGGTTGTAATTTATGATTGAATGACTTACTCCCGTAGAGACTGCAATATTATGAGCTGCCCGGGCAGTGCGCTCCTTTTTTCTGATCAGCGAGATGGCAGCCGCTATCACTTTTTCTACCTACAAAAAATGCCTCAATTTGAATGGAATAAATTTCATGAAAGGAAAATTCTAAACCTATACCATTTCCTTACCAAAAAGTTCAATGTAGTTTTTTTAGATACTTCATACATTATACGAAGCGAACCTAGTCTATGGTAGGGATGAAACCCAACCGTCTCTCTTCCTCATTTCACCTGGAGTGAGTGAGGTGTCACAGCATTATATATTATATATTTTTTATCTACACTTTTCAGTGCAAAAAAAAGCATTCGATAATGACAGAGAACACATTAATACATGATATAAAAATAAAATCTTGTCACAGTTGAAACTCAAAGTTCTTGTGGGGACTATGACAATATTGATAACAAAAAGTAAGAAAGAAAAAAGAATTTTGAAATAAAATAAAATAAAAATTAGAGTATACAAACAGCATAGGTGACAAATTTTCTGAAAACATGTTCACTAGGAATATCCAACACATCTTTTGAAAGTCTGGAGAACATACGAGCTACCCTCAGCGAAAAACAATGAAAACGAGCTAAATTCTCTGTTGTTTCGACATACAAGCCATTTGGATTTGTACGCGTGATCGGAACCCATTTAAAGAATCTATCTCTGGCTAGAATATATCTGTTATTAAATATTTTCCAGCCCATCATAAGATCCACCACTTCCCTTCTTTCCAATAAAGATGGAAGACCTAAGTGAGTTAATCGAAAAGAATATGAAGGAAGTGCATGTGGATAATCAGGATTTGGAAAACATCGGTAATAAACAATACGAGTGAAAGCTTGTAGAACCTTCTCGATCGTTTTGCGGTCTTTTCCATAATAGGGGTTCCAGAAGCAGGCAGCAAACTCAAGATGTGGAAGAATGTAAGTAGTGAAGCACTTGAGAAGAATGACTGAGTCGTTGATCGGGACAGCCCGTAAGAGTGAGTACATGGCTGCTGTCGCTTCTGTCGCTCGGTCTTGTACGGCTGGGCCTCGACGTAATGATGAAACGACTTGTACACCCAGGTCGCGAACTTGATTGACACGTGTTAACAGTACATTAGAGATGGAATAAGATCCGACGAAATATTGGGGTCTGTAAATGAACAGTTTTGCTGGAAGACGACAGCTGATTAGAGAAACACCAATTACTTATAGCATCGAGGGCAAGTTGCAGTTCTTGACTTCTTTCTGTGCACGTATCTCTACTGTAAGACACATACACTTTAATATCATCAGCAAACGCTTGGAATTTTAAATTAGGGAATAGTGATTGCACATCGTTCAAATCGGTTATGTATGAGATGAAAAGCAGGGGGCCAAGGACGGAACCCTGGGGGACCCCTGATCACACTCAATGGAAGAGAAATAAATCTACCCATGCGAACGGAAAAAGTGCGTTCTTTCAAGAAAGATTCGAGAAATGAAAAATTGGGATGGTATGCCATAGTATCTACACTTGAAAAGCAACTTAGGAATACTAATTTGTATCAAAGGCACGAGAGAAATCAAGGTATATGACATCAGTGGCAAGGCCGCTTGAAAGCGCTCTTGTCCAATCGTCCTCGCACATTAAAAGATTAGTCACAACGGAAGCCTTTGCTCGAAATCCGTGCTGATAACTTGAAAAGACATTGAAACTATCTAAATGATCTGTCAAAGTTTTACGAATTAGGCGCTCTAATTTCTTCGATGCGGGTGACAATATCGAGATGGGCCTATAGGAAGAAGGAGAAGGAGGTTTCTTGCCTTGTTTTAAAATAGCGGTAACAAAAGAATGTTTCCAAGTAGCGGGAGTTGAAGATGTAATTAGACAAAAGTTGTAAAAGTGGCATAGAGGAACAGAAAGTGAAGAGTGACACATTTTGAATACAAGTTGAGGAATTCCATCAGCACCGGTGCTGCCAGTATATTTCAGTTTAGAAAGAGCCCACGAAACAGTGGACGGAAGGAAAAGACACAGATTGGCAATGGTATCTCTCGTGAGGTGGGGCAACAAGCCATCATCATGTGTAAAAGAAGAAGCTGCTAACAAATCTCATTTAATTCTAGAATCGGTCACAATATGTCCATTTTGATCGATAAGTGAACGGGGAGGATTTGGCTTGGATCGAATGAGAGAAGAGATGTGCCGGTACAGGTTGCGAGAGGAAGTTTCTCTTGAGGCAATGCTTGTTCCACTTGTTGATTTGTTTGAGTAGATCACCGCTAGCTTTCTCATACAATTTACGAACACTAGGATAACGGATATTGCGGAATAGGGCATCTCGATAAATTATTAAGTTTAGAATATGCGATGGTAGGCAGAGAAAGACGAGCGAGGGGTGTGCATTGGAACATACAAGGAGAGAGCGTGGTGAAGTAATGGTAGAAAGCGAGAGTACAGGTCATCAACAGAGAAGAACATATCAAAAGCAGCTTCCCAATCAATCGAAGTCAAGTACGCGTTCAAAGCGGAGAAATTAGCTCGAGAATAGTCTGGCACACGTTCCGCATCGATACGGTCCAAAGATAATCGAATTTTGGTAGAGAATCTTAAATTGTCACAAGACGGAAATGAGGGAATGACACGGGACTCGGTAAAAAGAAAAGGGTGGGATGTAAGGAACCAATCCAGTGATCGCTTGTTGCGGGTCGGGAGACGGCACATAAACGAGAGATTGAAAGAGGAGATTAAGGAATGAATAATGTCATCAGAAGTACTGACAGGAGGACTCAGAGAATCAGAATTGAGATCGCCTACTAACATGAATGGGTTATTAGACGTCGAAAAAAGATCGGATAAGAAATCGCAGAACATTCGCGTCTGATCAAAAGTATAACTGGGGGGACGGTAACCTACAACAACTCTTAGAAAACAACCCGAAATGAAAATATCGATGGCTATAATTTCTGAGCGAGAAAAATCAATTGACGGTTTAGTGAAAGTGAATACATCACGTAGAACAATGGCAACACCACCACCTCTCGAGTCACGGTCTGTTCGAATAACAAAAGGAAGATTCCCAACGATTTCGCTATCTTTAATTCTCGCATGAAGCCAAGTCTCAGACAAAGCTTTAAAAAAAGCCAAGTCTCAGACAAAGCAAAGCTCAGGCTGTTCTACTTTGAGAAAAAATCGGAAAGCTGCTAGTTTATTACAAATAGAACGCATATTGAAGTAAACAAACTTGAGAGGATTCGTATCCGGACACGGTCCTAGTTTGACTGGGAAGAAAATGGAGGTCTCGCTGGCTTTACGGGCTTCCCGTCTTTCTATCTCGTGTTGTACTGCCTTTTCTTGAATGGAGTGGCTTAATGTTGAGTCTGAGTGCCTTCTTTTCCTGATTCGCTTCGTTCCTTCTTTCTTTCCTCTTTCCTCCAATCCTCCTTTTCCGCTGTTAGTCGACTCAGGCGAAGATTATTTACCGTGAAGATCCGCTTGCCTGCTTCGTCGTTTCGCAGGATAGCTTCTGCCCAGGCCTGTCTGTAGACTTGGAGATCGGCAGCATTGTAATCTGGTCGAGCCGTGATTTCAGTTGGGTGCTGACGGCGTTGGAAATGGAACTTCTTTAGAAAGTGATATGCACTCTCGCGTGAGTGGAATACCACTACAAGTGGTCTCGGCTCCCCTTCTCCATTCCTCTCCTTGCCAATCCAAAAATTTTTGACTGCTTGGTCAGCAATACAGTTAGCAATCAGGTTCGACACAGTTTCAGCATCGTCTCCCTCGGGGACTCTTCTTAGGAAGACTCTTCTCTGGCGTTCGCTGTCATTCTCTCGCTCAAGGAATGCTTCCCTGACGGCTGTTTTCACAGGAATCCATGATTGAGGGTTGATACTTAGAAAAGAACATTGCTCCGAAAGTGCATCTACTTTGACTTTCAAGTCATTGACGACCGAATAAAGTTTTCCATTTTCTTTCATGAGCTGAACGATTTTTTGTTGATTCTGAGCAGCATTGTCTGGAGATCAGCATGAACCGTTGCCAAATCCAGAGTTGTTGGTGTGGGGAACTTCTTCTTCTTTTTGTCAAGAAGTATAGTTTTGCTCCAATCCGAGCACTGATATTTTTCTTTATGACGAATATCAGTGGTATTTAGCGCTGGGGATGAAGATGTTGAAGACAGATGGCTGGGAGAGATAAGAGAGCTTTTAGAATCATCACTGCTCATCATGAAAGAAAAGGAAAAGAATGTAAAAAAATTACTGCTGAAAAAAATTACTGCTGAACTATTCCCGATCCGTGCCATAGTGTTGAATGGGAAAAAAACTAGTTCTCTGAAGTTTGGATGCTCATGAAGAGCGTTTTTTGTAATTAAAGAATAACTCTAATATACTTAAAGAATAACTATATGATATGAAACTAATTAATAAGTTTTCTGAGAACTCACTGGTATTGACTTCAATACTTCCATCGTAGGAAGGCGTTCTTCACTCTCCATCTCCATAATCAGGCAGAGGAGGTCGGTGGCAGTCGGTGGAGCGAATGTTTGCTGGTTGGTAGTAGTGGGCGGAGCGAATGTTTGCTGGTCGGTAGTAGTGGGCGGAGCGAATGTTGGCTCTTCATCTCCGGAAACCTCAGCAGTTTGGGCACCCCTGAATTTTTCTTTTAGTTTTCTAGGTATTCTGCTTAGCAATAGATTACCCAGGTAATTCTTACTGTAAACTACTTTGATATTGATTATTTTGTATTGTCATGGTAAATTGCTCAGTACTATCTCAAAAAAATCTTTCGAAATGTGAAAACTTGTTTTTGGTTTTATTAATTTAAACTAGTTTTTCGCTTGTGCCTTGATAATCATATGTCTCTTTAATGTGTACCCCCAATCTAGGTAAATTTATTTGGTTGAATAGTTTTTTCCCGGGAATTTTCTTTCTCTTTCATTTTCTGTTTCACTCTTCTTCGTGTTTTTTTTCTCCGGCTTTTTCTATGTCTTTTTTTCTCTTTATAAACAAAGACACCAGGAATATGAACGATAATGTCTTAAAGTGTCCAAATCATGCTAGAGACCGAGCTCAACCATGCTTTATAGTCTTAAAGTGTCCAAATCATGCTAGAGATCGAGCTCAACCATGCTTTATAGTCTTAAAGTGTCCAAATCATGCTAGAGACCGAGCTCAACCATGCTTTATAGTCTTAAAGTGTCCAAATCATGCTAGAGATCGAGCTCAACCATGCTTTATAGTCTTAAAGTGTCCAAATCATGCTAGAGACCGAGCTCAACCATGCTTTATAGTCTTAAAGTGTCCAAATCATGCTAGAGATCGAGCTCAACCATGCTTTATAGTCTTAAAGTGTCCAAATCATGCTAGAGATCGAGCTCAACCATGCTTTATAGTCTTAAAGTGTCCAAATCATGCTAGAGACCGAGCTCAACCAAGCTTTATAGTCTTAAAGTGTCCAAATCATGCTAGAGATCGAGCTCAACCATGCTTTATAGTCTTAAAGTGTCCAAATCATGCTAGAGACCGAGCTCAACCATGCTTTATAGTCTTAAAGTGTCCAAATCATGCTAGAGATCGAGCTCAACCATGCTTTATAGTCTTAAAGTGTCCAAATCATGCTAGAGACCGAGCTCAACCATGCTTTATAGTCTTAAAGTGTCCAAATCATGCTAGAGGACCGAGCTCAACCATGCTTTATAGTCTTAAAGTGTCCAAATCATGCTAGAGATCGAGCTCAACCATGCTTTATAGTCTTAAAGTGTCCAAATCATGCTAGAGATCGAGCTCAACCATGCTTTATAGTCTTAAAGTGTCCAAATCATGCTAGAGAACCGAGCTCAACCATGCTTTATAGTCTTAAAGTGTCCAAATCATGCTAGAGACCGAGCTCAACCATGCTTTATAGTCTTAAAGTGTCCAAATCATGCTAGAGACCGAGCTCAACCATGCTTTATAGTCTTAAAGTGTCCAAATCATGCTAGAGACCGAGCTCAACCATGCTTTATAGTCTTAAAGTGTCCAAATCATGCTAGAGATCGAGCTCAACCATGCTTTATAGTCTTAAAGTGTCCAAATCATGCTAGAGACCGAGCTCAACCATGCTTTATAGTCTTAAAGTGTCCAAATCATGCTAGAGACCGAGCTCAACCATGCTTTATAGTCTTAAAGTGTCCAAATCATGCTAGAGACCGAGCTCAACCATGCTTTATAGTCTTAAAGTGTCCAAATCATGCTAGAGATCGAGCTCAACATGCTTTATAGTCTTAAAGTGTCCAAATCATGCTAGAGACCGAGCTCAACCATGCTTTATAGTCTTAAAAGTGTCCAAATCATGCTAGAGACCGAGCTCAACCATGCTTTATCGTCTTAAAGTGTCCAAATCATGCTAGAGACCGAGGCTCAACCATGCTT
>OZ057403.1:40752349-40865436 GCA_964056735.1 Allodiplogaster pararmata
TGTCCAAATCATGCTAGAGACCGAGCTCAACCATGCTTTATAGTCTTAAAGTGTCCAAATCATGCTAGAGACCGAGCTCAACCATGCTTTATAGTCTTAAAGTGTCCAAATCATGCTAGAGACCGAGCTCAACCATGCTTTATAGTCTTAAAGTGTCCAAATCATGCTAGAGACCGAGCTCAACCATGCTTTATAGTCTTAAAGTGTCCAAATCATGCTAGAGACCGAGCTCAACCATGCTTTATAGTCTTAAAGTGTCCAAATCATGCTAGAGACCGAGCTCAACCATGCTTTATAGTCTTAAAGTGTCCAAATCATGCTAGAGACCGAGCTCAACCATGCTTTATAGTCTTAAAGTGTCCAAATCATGCTAGAGACCGAGCTCAACCATGCTTTATAGTCTTAAAGTGTCCAAATCATGCTAGAGACCGAGCTCAACCATGCTTTATAGTCTTAAAGTGTCCAAATCATGCTAGAGACCGAGCTCAACCATGCTTTATAGTCTTAAAGTGTCCAAATCATGCTAGAGACCGAGCTCAACCATGCTTTATAGTCTTAAAGTGTCCAAATCATGCTAGAGACCGAGCTCAACCATGCTTTATAGTCTTAAAGTGTCCAAATCATGCTAGAGACCGAGCTCAACCATGCTTTATAGTCTTAAAGTGTCCAAATCATGCTAGAGACCGAGCTCAACCATGCTTTATAGTCTTAAAGTGTCCAAATCATGCTAGAGACCGAGCTCAACCATGCTTTATAGTCTTAAAGTGTCCAAATCATGCTAGAGACCGAGCTCAACCATGCTTTATAGTCTTAAAGTGTCCAAATCATGCTAGAGACCGAGCTCAACCATGCTTTATAGTCTTAAAGTGTCCAAATCATGCTAGAGACCGAGCTCAACCATGCTTTATAGTCTTAAAGTGTCCAAATCATGCTAGAGACCGAGCTCAACCATGCTTTATAGTCTTAAAGTGTCCAAATCATGCTAGAGACCGAGCTCAACCATGCTTTATAGTCTTAAAGTGTCCAAATCATGCTAGAGACCGAGCTCAACCATGCTTTATAGTCTTAAAGTGTCCAAATCATGCTAGAGACCGAGCTCAACCATGCTTTATAGTCTTAAAGTGTCCAAATCATGCTAGAGACCGAGCTCAACCATGCTTTATAGTCTTAAAGTGTCCAAATCATGCTAGAGACCGAGCTCAACCATGCTTTATAGTCTTAAAGTGTCCAAATCATGCTAGAGACCGAGCTCAACCATGCTTTATAGTCTTAAAGTGTCCAAATCATGCTAGAGACCGAGCTCAACCATGCTTTATAGTCTTAAAGTGTCCAAATCATGCTAGAGACCGAGCTCAACCATGCTTTATAGTCTTAAAGTGTCCAAATCATGCTAGAGACCGAGCTCAACCATGCTTTATAGTCTTAAAGTGTCCAAATCATGCTAGAGACCGAGCTCAACCATGCTTTATAGTCTTAAAGTGTCCAAATCATGCTAGAGACCGAGCTCAACCATGCTTTATAGTCTTAAAGTGTCCAAATCATGCTAGAGACCGAGCTCAACCATGCTTTATAGTCTTAAAGTGTCCAAATCATGCTAGAGATCGAGCTCAACCATGCTTTATAGTCTTAAAGTGTCCAAATCATGCTAGAGACCGAGCTCAACCATGCTTTATAGTCTTAAAGTGTCCAAATCATGCTAGAGACCGAGCTCAACCATGCTTTATAGTCTTAAAGTGTCCAAATCATGCTAGAGACCGAGCTCAACCATGCTTTATAGTCTTAAAGTGTCCAAATCATGCTAGAGACCGAGCTCAACCATGCTTTATAGTCTTAAAGTGTCCAAATCATGCTAGAGACCGAGCTCAACCATGCTTTATAGTCTTAAAGTGTCCAAATCATGCTAGAGACCGAGCTCAACCATGCTTTATAGTCTTAAAGTGTCCAAATCATGCTAGAGACCGAGCTCAACCATGCTTTATAGTCTTAAAGTGTCCAAATCATGCTAGAGATCGAGCTCAACCATGCTTTATAGTCTTAAAGTGTCCAAATCATGCTAGAGACCGAGCTCAACCATGCTTTATAGTCTTAAAGTGTCCAAATCATGCTAGAGATCGAGCTCAACCATGCTTTATAGTCTTAAAGTGTCCAAATCATGCTAGAGACCGAGCTCAACCATGCTTTATAGTCTTAAAGTGTCCAAATCATGCTAGAGACCGAGCTCAACCATGCTTTATAGTCTTAAAGTGTCCAAATCATGCTAGAGATCGAGCTCAACCATGCTTTATAGTCTTAAAGTGTCCAAATCATGCTAGAGACCGAGCTCAACCATGCTTTATAGTCTTAAAGTGTCCAAATCATGCTAGAGATCGAGCTCAACCATGCTTTATAGTCTTAAAGTGTCCAAATCATGCTAGAGATCGAGCTCAACCATGCTTTATAGTCTTAAAGTGTCCAAATCATGCTAGAGATCGAGCTCAACCATGCTTTATAGTCTTAAAGTGTCCAAATCATGCTAGAGACCGAGCTCAACCATGCTTTATAGTCTTAAAGTGTCCAAATCATGCTAGAGACCGAGCTCAACCATGCTTTATAGTCTTAAAGTGTCCAAATCATGCTAGAGACCGAGCTCAACCATGCTTTATAGTCTTAAAGTGTCCAAATCATGCTAGAGACCGAGCTCAACCATGCTTTATAGTCTTAAAGTGTCCAAATCATGCTAGAGACCGAGCTCAACCATGCTTTATAGTCTTAAAGTGTCCAAATCATGCTAGAGATCGAGCTCAACCATGCTTTATAGTCTTAAAAGTGTCCAAATCATGCTAGAGACCGAGCTCAACCATGCTTTATAGTCTTAAAGTGTCCAAATCATGCTAGAGATCGAGCTCAACCATGCTTTATAGTCTTAAAGTGTCCAAATCATGCTAGAGACCGAGCTCAACCATGCTTTATAGTCTTAAAGTGTCCAAATCATGCTAGAGACCGAGCTCAACCATGCTTTATAGTCTTAAAGTGTCCAAATCATGCTAGAGATCGAGCTCAACCATGCTTTATAGTCTTAAAGTGTCCAAATCATGCTAGAGACCGAGCTCAACCATGCTTTATAGTCTTAAAGTGTCCAAATCATGCTAGAGATCGAGCTCAACCATGCTTTATAGTCTTAAAGTGTCCAAATCATGCTAGAGATCGAGCTCAACCATGCTTTATAGTCTTAAAGTGTCCAAATCATGCTAGAGATCGAGCTCAACCATGCTTTATAGTCTTAAAGTGTCCAAATCATGCTAGAGACCGAGCTCAACCATGCTTTATAGTCTTAAAGTGTCCAAATCATGCTAGAGACCGAGCTCAACCATGCTTTATAGTCTTAAAGTGTCCAAATCATGCTAGAGACCGAGCTCAACCATGCTTTATAGTCTTAAAGTGTCCAAATCATGCTAGAGACCGAGCTCAACCATGCTTTATAGTCTTAAAGTGTCCAAATCATGCTAGAGATCGAGCTCAACCATGCTTTATAGTCTTAAAGTGTCCAAATCATGCTAGAGACCGAGCTCAACCATGCTTTATAGTCTTAAAGTGTCCAAATCATGCTAGAGATCGAGCTCAACCATGCTTTATAGTCTTAAAGTGTCCAAATCATGCTAGAGACCGAGCTCAACCATGCTTTATAGTCTTAAAGTGTCCAAATCATGCTAGAGATCGAGCTCAACCATGCTTTATAGTCTTAAAGTGTCCAAATCATGCTAGAGACCGAGCTCAACCATGCTTTATAGTCTTAAAGTGTCCAAATCATGCTAGAGACCGAGCTCAACCATGCTTTATAGTCTTAAAGTGTCCAAATCATGCTAGAGACCGAGCTCAACCATGCTTTATAGTCTTAAAGTGTCCAAATCATGCTAGAGATCGAGCTCAACCATGCTTTATAGTCTTAAAGTGTCCAAATCATGCTAGAGACCGAGCTCAACCATGCTTTATAGTCTTAAAGTGTCCAAATCATGCTAGAGACCGAGCTCAACCATGCTTTATAGTCTTAAAGTGTCCAAATCATGCTAGAGATCGAGCTCAACCATGCTTTATAGTCTTAAAGTGTCCAAATCATGCTAGAGACCGAGCTCAACCATGCTTTATAGTCTTAAAGTGTCCAAATCATGCTAGAGACCGAGCTCAACCATGCTTTATAGTCTTAAAGTGTCCAAAATATGCTAGAGATCGAGCTCAACCATGCTTTATAGTCTTAAAGTGTCCAAATCATGCTAGAGACCGAGCTCAACCATGCTTTATAGTCTTAAAGTGTCCAAATCATGCTAGAGATCGAGCTCAACCATGCTTTATAGTCTTAAAGTGTCCAAATCATGCTAGAGACCGAGCTCAACCATGCTTTATAGTCTTAAAGTGTCCAAATCATGCTAGAGACCGAGCTCAACCATGCTTTATAGTCTTAAAGTGTCCAAATCATGCTAGAGACCGAGCTCAACCATGCTTTATAGTCTTAAAGTGTCCAAATCATGCTAGAGATCGAGCTCAACCATGCTTTATAGTCTTAAAGTGTCCAAATCATGCTAGAGACCGAGCTCAACCATGCTTTATAGTCTTAAAGTGTCCAAATCATGCTAGAGATCGAGCTCAACCATGCTTTATAGTCTTAAAGTGTCCAAATCATGCTAGAGACCGAGCTCAACCATGCTTTATAGTCTTAAAGTGTCCAAATCATGCTAGAGATCGAGCTCAACCATGCTTTATAGTCTTAAAGTGTCCAAATCATGCTAGAGATCGAGCTCAACCATGCTTTATAGTCTTAAAGTGTCCAAATCATGCTAGAGATCGAGCTCAACCATGCTTTATAGTCTTAAAGTGTCCAAATCATGCTAGAGACCGAGCTCAACCATGCTTTATAGTCTTAAAGTGTCCAAATCATGCTAGAGATCGAGCTCAACCATGCTTTATAGTCTTAAAGTGTCCAAATCATGCTAGAGATCGAGCTCAACCATGCTTTATAGTCTTAAAGTGTCCAAATCATGCTAGAGATCGAGCTCAACCATGCTTTATAGTCTTAAAGTGTCCAAATCATGCTAGAGACCGAGCTCAACCATGCTTTATAGTCTTAAAGTGTCCAAATCATGCTAGAGACCGAGCTCAACCATGCTTTATAGTCTTAAAGTGTCCAAATCATGCTAGAGATCGAGCTCAACCATGCTTTATAGTCTTAAAGTGTCCAAATCATGCTAGAGACCGAGCTCAACCATGCTTTATAGTCTTAAAGTGTCCAAATCATGCTAGAGACCGAGCTCAACCATGCTTTATAGTCTTAAAGTGTCCAAATCATGCTAGAGATCGAGCTCAACCATGCTTTATAGTCTTAAAGTGTCCAAATCATGCTAGAGATCGAGCTCAACCATGCTTTATAGTCTTAAAGTGTCCAAATCATGCTAGAGATCGAGCTCAACCATGCTTTATAGTCTTAAAGTGTCCAAATCATGCTAGAGATCGAGCTCAACCATGCTTTATAGTCTTAAAGTGTCCAAATCATGCTAGAGATCGAGCTCAACCATGCTTTATAGTCTTAAAGTGTCCAAATCATGCTAGAGATCGAGCTCAACCATGCTTTATAGTCTTAAAGTGTCCAAATCATGCTAGAGACCGAGCTCAACCATGCTTTATAGTCTTAAAGTGTCCAAATCATGCTAGAGATCGAGCTCAACCATGCTTTATAGTCTTAAAGTGTCCAAATCATGCTAGAGATCGAGCTCAACCATGCTTTATAGTCTTAAAGTGTCCAAATCATGCTAGAGACCGAGCTCAACCATGCTTTATAGTCTTAAAGTGTCCAAATCATGCTAGAGATCGAGCTCAACCATGCTTTATAGTCTTGAAGTGTCCAAATCATGCTAGAGATCGAGCTCAACCATGCTTTATAGTCTTAAAGTGTCCAAATCATGCTAGAGATCGAGCTCAACCATGCTTTATAGTCTTAAAGTGTCCAAATCATGCTAGAGATTGAGCTCAACCATGCTTTATATTCTTAAAGTGTCCAAATCATGCTAGAGATCGAGCTCAACCATGCTTTATAGTCTTAAAGTGTCCAAATCATGCTAGAGACCGAGCTCAACCATGCTTTATAGTCTTAAAGTGTCCAAATCATGCTAGAGACCGAGCTCAACCATGCTTTATAGTCTTAAAGTGTCCAAATCATGCTAGAGATCGAGCTCAACCATGCTTTATAGTCTTAAAGTGTCCAAATCATGCTAGAGACCGAGCTCAACCATGCTTTATAGTCTTAAAGTGTCCAAATCATGCTAGAGACCGAGCTCAACCATGCTTTATAGTCTAGGAATGAAGGCAGAGAAACAATCATTCTTTTGAAGCTCAGCATGGGAGTGAATCCCTCGACTTGAAAGCTCTCACACTGAGAGTTTAGTGCTCTACCGAGTGAGCCATCCGGGCTTTCTCTATTTATCTCTCTTTCTCTCTCTTCCTCTTGTTCTTTCTTTCTTTTTCTCTCTCCCGGAGCCTATTTCCTCTCTATCATTTTTCTCTATTTTCCTCTTTCTCGCACTACTATCTCTCTCTCTCTCTCTCTCTCTTTCTCTCTCTCTCTTTCTCTCTCTCTGACTATGCTAGCTTACAAAAATAGGTACAGTGCTCTTGCTTTCCAATTTTGTTTCAAATAACTAACGTTCTGTCAACTTCGTCGATGGGAATTTTCTTGGTGACCCGTTCGAAACGGGAAGCAGGTATACGGTATGGTGACGCTCTGCAATCAAGAGTATCCTAGCCACTTAGATGTAGTAACTTTTCTTAAATTACAAACTGAATTTTTACTTTTTCAAACCAAGCTAGCACATTCGTGAATTTTCAAGATACCAACGACTCCTTCCGTTTTTTTCTGTTCTTGTCACTATTTGTCTAGTTGAAGAGAAAAAAATACCTTGAAGAACATCGTCTCGAGGCTCGTGTGGTCTCACCTAGAAAATGAATGGAAGTGTTTCCGTAGCTGGATTAAAACAGGCTCTTATAAGATACTGAAATGACAGCGAAAACCTTTGCTTAATAAAAAATTCTAAATTTTTTTCCGCCGTATCTGCTCTTTTCGCTTTTCGCTATTACTAGCTCAATAATTCAGTAATCCTTTCCAAGATTTTTAGAAAAAAACATCGTAGAAATAAAAAAAAAAGTTGTTTTTTTCACGTGAGGGTTTTTTAATTTTGTTTTCCAAATAATAAGGTAGAAACAGACTTCTGTATCAATTCATAATAACTGGGATAACTGCTGCTTAAATAAACTATATTGAACTCTTTACTAGTACTTCCCCGTACCTGCTTTTTCCAATTTTTGCGGTGACCAGCTCAATACCTAAATGAGTTGATACACGTTCTTCGAGATTTTGCGTTAAAGTGCTTGCCCAACTTTAGGGTTGGATTTTCGATCACGATATAGGCGTGCTAAGTCTTTAGCTCTGATACTAAGAGTTCACACTGCTATAACAATTACTTAGTGCGTTGAAGTAGCTTTTGAATTGAAAGAAATTTGCAAACGCTAACCCTCTTTACTCTTCTCAGAACCATTTTGGCTCGACTTTCCTTCACTGGCTCTCCTGCCTGAATTTCCTTCTTCTTCTCTGCCTTCACTCCTCACGGTTCCTTGCCTCACTGCTGAGCTGACTGACTCATTCCAGACCCCCAATTCATCTTCGAACCTCATGAAGCTTTCCTCTGGCTCAGTCTCTTCCTCGTCTTCTTCCTCTATCAAGGGCAGCTCTCTCAAATTGGTAAGGGACTCAGCATGAGAGCCGAGTACCCTCTCAGTTTCCCCCTCTCCTTCTTTCTCATCACCTTCCTGTACCACGAATGTGGTATCACCACCTCCTCCCTCCGATTCTTCATCTTCAACTCTTTCCGCGACCTCTTCCTCCTCTTTTTCCAGATCCTCCTCACCTTCCAGGGCCACAAAGGTCGTTTCCCAAAGACCCCGCTCTCCATCTTCTGCCCCCATTTCTTCATCCTCAACCTTCTCCACTACTTCATCCTCTCTTTCCTCCAACTCCTCACCTTCCAGGACCACAAAGGTGGTCTCGAGGAATCCGCCATCCTCCTCAACTTCTTCTTCATCCACTCTTTCCACTCTCTCGTCCTCCTCTTCCTGCCTTTCCCGTCCTTCAACCACATCCGCCAGTCCTCTCTCAACTTCGCTCTCTTCCTCCATCTCTTCTCCATCCTCGTCCTCCTCTCCTTCATCATCTTCACTCCTTTCTTCTTCCTCCTCATCTTCATCCTCATCTTCATCTTCTTCCTCTCCATCTTTCTCGCCCTCCTCACTCTCCTCTTCCTCTCCATCCTTCCCGTCCCCCGCCTCCTCTTCCTCATCATCCCCTTTTCCTTCCTCCTCTCTTCCTTCCCTCTCATCTTCATTCCTCCTTTCCTCCTCTTCTCCATCCCCATCTTCCCCTCTTCCTTCCTCCTCTCTTCCTTCTTCCTCTCTTTCCTCCGTCTCCACAACTTTCATTCTCTCCTCCTCTTCTCTCTCAACATCCTCCCCTCTTCTTTCCTCCTCCCCAACTCTTTCCATCTTCTTAGCTTCCTTAGCTTCCTCAACGCTTTGTGCGCACTTTTGGGATGCGGTGAACATCCAAGCGTTATCCAAGCCGAGTTGCCTGAAACATTCTACCGTTTGTAAGAGTATAAATATGTCCTAATTCACGCCTAATGCATTCTTCCACAGTTGCGAAACCCTACCACGATCCACAAGGTTCTCAAAACCAACAATAATTTTCACGAGCCCAATGTTGTTTTTCAAAGAAGATCCTAAGATCTTCTATACTACAAACTACAAACGTTCTATGACCTATTTCAGTTTGAGCATGTGCAAACAAAAAAAATAGTTCTAATTTTTTTGTCTCAAATAGTTCTAATTTTTTCTCGAAATTCTTTCTTACCAAATGATAGCTTTTAAGGCCACCGCTTCTATGGAACTATAAAATAGGAAAGGAAATAATGGGAAATAAGACAATTAATTTTCGCTGGTGTTAACTCTTGCTGTTTTCAACAGAAAGTTTGGTGGGCTATGAGATTCGAGATCTCGATCTCTTCTAGAGCCTTGTCGAATGCTTCGAAATTCTGAATCTCTTTAAATTATCTGTAACTGTATTCCATAAAGCATTTACTCTATTAAAGAAAGAATGTGGATGATTGTATTGTTTAAAGTTCATCAGAGTTAATTTGGAAGTTTGGTCTGAAGTACGCAGATTGGTTTCAGTTCTTAACTTCAGCTCATTTTTGTACGTCTGACAATCCGCTCTATCAGAAAGGAAATGAAAAAATACCATTAAATTAAAACGGATTCGGCTAATGATTACTGAGTCCGAATTGAATTGAGCGACATTGGGGTAGCTCAACGTAATACTTCAACAACGAGAATGAGCTCTTTTTGTGAAAAGTCTTTGAGAGTATTCCAAACTTTTCAACCTATTACTACGGAATTCCAGGGAAATATAATTTTTCCACATTCAAGGAGGGGTAGTGTAAAGGAAGTAGTGTCAAGGAAGTAGTGTAAACGATTTCATAACCGTTCAAGTCCAGACATCTAAACACTTGGAAAACTTGCGAAATTCTACATAGACTCCTAGCACGTATAATTTCTATGTGCTGTTTAAAGCTGACCTCAGAGTCCACATAAATACTTAAGTCTCTGACTAAATCAACGACCTTTTTCAGCGAGCTATCAATGAAGTAATCTTCAAATTCTAAGTTACACAGTTTAAAGGCAGTGACGCCTGGTTAAGAAGACAAATGATTGAACTATCGCACAGAAAAAAGCTAGTCCACCGGGCGGGATCGAACCCAGACCATCTCGACTCAAACCGGGAGCGCGTGTTACCATTACACCACAGAGACACATTGCTATTCCGTGTGATAGTGTTATTTGAAAGGCTCATATGCCTTGTTCTCTTAATCGCAATCGCTTGATAAGCATGCGTGACTAAGAGAAGAAGGCATATGAGCCTTTCATATAACACTATCGCACGGAATAGCAATTTGTCCCCGTGGTGTAATGGTAACACGCGCTTCCGGTTTGAGTCGAGATGGTCTAAGATCGATCCCGCCCGGTGGACTACCTTTTTTTCTGTGCGATAGTTCAATGAAGTAATCATTTTGACATTTCCCATGGCGTTTTTTCTCGGCTGCTAAGGGAAGTTTGAATTGACGCGGCCATTCTGTGATATTAATCATACATAGTTGGAGAGCGTCACAGTCCGCGCTTTGAACTTTTAGGTCATCGGCAAACAATGAAAACTTCACAGTTTAGGGAACACAGCTCCGATGTCATTGATGAAGCAGAAGAACAAGAGGAGCCATGGGACTGTCCCTTGGGGTACCCCGCTGAGTACCTTGTAAGAATTTGAGTAGACATTTTATACGCAAACTTTGACTGATCTACCTTGAACGAATAACGTAATCCAGTGTATTAGAGCGACATGAAGACTCATGTTGTGAAGCTTTGATTAACTTTAAATGGGATAACTTGTCGAAAGCCCTCTAAAAAAGGAAAATAGATGAAATCTAGTTTCTGATGGTACTGAGTTTCTGATGAAACAGTTTCAACTCAATGATAGATTTCAGAAGTTGTAACTCACAACTGCTTTTGGATATGAAACCATATTACGACTTGGAGACGAAGTTCCTGTGTTGAAGTCTATTGAGATTCGATAAAATGCTTTCGAAGACTCTACAGACGGCGGAAGTCACAGTAGTAGGACGACAACTGCTGAAATTCGCTCGATCACCTTTACGTTTGTGAACTGGAATTACCTCTCCCAATTTCTACTGAATAGGAATCGAGCAGCGCTTCAAAGAGTCTTTGAATAGAAATGATAGGGGTAGCCAGAGCAAGAGTGCATTTCTTTAAAAGGAATTGATTTATGCCTTCTGAAAATTTTGTGAACTTATTAGGTAAGTTCTTTAGGACATTGTCAATAATATGTGGCGAGAAATCTACACACGACTCTGTTGCGGTATCTGTGAATCTCGGAGTAACTATTTGTTCGCGTCCTTCGTCTTCGTAAGAGTAATTTTTAGAGAACTCTTCAGCGAAAAGTGAAGCTTTTTTATTGTTGTCTAAAAAAAAGTTGTCTCCGTATTTCGAAAGCTGCTCGCAGATTTCAGCGTTAGTTTAATCCCGCGATTGATGCCACCAGCAGACTCTAAAGCTTTCCTCTCATTCTTTTGTAGCTTGTCTGATTGTGTCGCTTTTTTGAGATTTTGAAGACAATCTCAACGAAAAGAAAGGTTGTAGCTTTTACTTTTCCCCAATTTTTCTCTGAATGACTAATCCACGAAGGCTTTAAAGAATTTAAAAGTATCATACTGCGCATGATCGCGCTTTGAGTCAGGTTACGCGCTAATCTAACTTGAGATGCATGCAGAACTAGGCTAAACTATTGATTGGCCTCTCCTTGGGTGATGTTTTGGGGATAGACAATAAGATTTGTGCGAACGCTACCAATTATTTTGAACCTCTCGTATTAGGTAGATGTGTTCGGGGGGGGGGGGGTTCCAACTCGGGGCCATTGAAAACTAGACTAGTGAAGCAACCATTCCGCAACCCAAGAACCTTCATAACTAAAAACTTCATAATAACATTCTTCTTCTTCTTCTTCTTCTTTCTAGCTTTTATCCCGCCGTCGGGCAGGGTCCGCTTTGTAGACTGCACCACGCCATTTCACCCGATCAGCTGCGTCTTCAGTCTTCAGCCCGGTCGTCTTCATACGTCGATCGGGATTCGACGCGCGTCGCTTGAAGGGGACGCCCTAGCATTCCGGTTACTCTGATGGTGCATCTTGGGGGGATGCGACGGTTTCTTCATAGACCGGCTTGTCGCACGAACATCCAAGTCGATAGTCCAGCCTGACGTCCGTTTACGACCCTTTGGGTCACATAACCTGGGATTTTGGGCTATGTGGGATAGAGGTTATTTTTTTGGACACGCCTCTTGACCATGTCCCTTAGGCCAGTGAGGTAACAGTGAGCGAGCATTTTATAGGATGTGGGCTGCCCAGTTCCCACATCCACCCGCGACGCTCACTAGCCTAAGCCCCTCTTTGGTCAGCCATGGCAAAGCCACAAGTCTCCCATCCGCCTGCGGGAGAGGCCCCACATACGCCATCGGGGTAATCAGCGCGTGGTTCATAATAACATTCATGAAACTAATTTTATCAGAATTTGAATCTGAATTTGCGTCTCCTATTTGGTCACAACATAGAGCGAGTTCAGCATGTTTTTACAACACTGCTGTACATATTTCCGTTTCGCGGACTAGATGTTGTAGTTATGTTCGGGCGTGACATTATGGTAGTGTGTTCGACTATTGTGGGAAGAGTCCCGAGTTCGACTCCCACCCCGGACAGATCCACCCAAACCAAGGGTGTTAAGAAATGTTGGTAGTGCTCATGCACGAATCTGACTCTCTCCACTGCTGCTAATCACACTAGCAGTGATCTAGCAGGCAGCCACTGGTTCTACCAGGATAGGTATATCCTACATCTCAGGGGAGCGCGTACCCTGCCGCGAGGCGGGAACAAGCGCGAGGAAGATTATTACTAGATGTTGTAGTTACGAAGAAAGATTACAATTGCTGTACACTGATGTTATGTATGCTAGACGGTTGAAAGCTGATGTTCTCTTAGTATTCAAAATTATCAAAGGCTTCCCTGACTTCTCCATTTCTAAAATTTACACGAGACAAAATGTTTTTGTTTGTAGCGTGTAGCAGTTTTTTTTTTAGGAATTATTAGCTTTTATCCACTTTTATTGGTTATTTTATCTTAAATTAACATATGTTTCAGAGCTATGTGTCACTAGGAAATGTAATACTGGTTTTTGATATTTTTTGATATCACATTTGGAAATCTTTGAGGAGCCACTCGCCTATTATAATCATGAGCAACTGAAAAATGCATAACCATGTTATATTGTAGGATTCCCATACCAACATCGTTATATCTCAAGAGTGTTGAGCTTTACCCCACGCCATGCTGCGTCTCTGACTACCTAGGTAGAGTGCAGCGTGCAGTGTCAGACAGTGATTGTTTCCTCAAATTTTCTGCAGTCGTACTATTTTACTTCTAATTTTTCTCTGCTTGTCAGCTATCACCTCTAGCTTACTTGGGTCAGTTCGCAGCGTCAGACAGTACAGAGTTAAATTCACTCAGGCAATTAATTCACAAACTTATGTTTATATGTATTTATTCACTATGACTACACTCATTTTACCAAAACCATGTTTATTGATAATTGTGAGCTAACTCTTTGTCTTTTTCATAAATGATTAAATAAATTGAATGAATTGAAATGAATTTAATTGGGTACTTTTTACTTATCTTGTCTGGAGACAAAAAAAGCGCGAGGGGCGGATCCTGCGTCCTCCAGAGAAAAAGACAGATTTGACCTAGATTGCAATCACACAAACAGAGAGCTTTTCTCTCTTTTTCTCTGCGGCGAGATATTCTAAGACGCGAGAGGCGGCGAAACACAGTGATGGTATGAGTTATCGAATAACGTGAATTAAACAACCTAATTGGGTTGGTGTTTTCTTCTTGCTGGTGTTTTCTTCTTTACCTGGAGGAATATCAGACTGTTTCGTAGCTCCTCCTCCTCCATCATGTGACCACAACATAGTTCTTTTCAGAATTGCCTTCCAACAAACCAGAATAACTAGAACACCTCATATGTACAACTATAAGAGAGCCAATTTCTCGCTCGCAAACTATCTGATAGATAGGACTGACTGGTTTACTCTATTCAACTCATGCAAAGATTCAAATGAGGTATATGAGACATTCTCATCTACAATCCATAGAATCATATCAGAATGCGTTCCACTTATTAATATGTCTAAATTCATCGGTAAACCTCCTCATATCATATCTCAAATCAGTCGTCGCTTTCTCCGTATGAACCGTAAACTGAGAAAAGCCTATGACGCTCATCGGAGAAATAAGGAGAAGGCTCTTCTAAAAAACGGAAATCTGTCAAAACTGTATCGCTACACTAATGCGAACATAAAGGAAGAAACCGGGATTGGTCCAATAACTGAAGAAAATGGTGAAGTTATAACCCAAGATTTCAGAAAAAGCCTCTTATTTGCGAAGTACTTTCATTCTCTATATGGAGGTGTGAAAGAGGTTAGTGAATCTAGAAAGGATTTATCCGGACTTCCGATCCCGTCCTTCTCTATCGATTTCGTTCAAATACCCACGCATCTGGTATATTCTCATCTGAAGCGACTCAAATCGAGAAACAACACATCTCCTGACAATATTCCTTATATATTCATCAAGTATACTGCTCTATCGATGTGTGTTCCTCTCTCACTTATGTTTGAACGTTTTCTACTTCATGGAGATTGCCCTTCAGTATGGCTAACGGCTACCGTTAGACCAGTATTCAAGAAAAAAGGTGAGAAAACCGATGTCAAAAATTACAGACCGATTTGCCTTACTCCTTCTACTTCAAAGATTATGGAGAAAATCATTGGCCATAAGCTATTAGAGTACCTCAATGAAAACCAACTTATTAATAAACATCAGTTTGGTTTCCGACCTAAGCACTCATGTGAACTTGCTTTGCTAGAAACGCTTTGTGATTGGCACTCTAAGTTGGACCAGAAACATTTCATTAGCTGTGCATTGATAGATTTCTCCCGCGCCTTTGATGCGGTACCTATTGATCTATTAATGGAGAAAATTAGGTCCTTCGGTATAAATGGATGTCTTTTCAGATTTTTGGAGAGTTTTCTCCGAAACCGTGTGCAAAGTGTCAGAATAGGGAACAGTGAGTCCCCTAAATACTCCACTCCGACTGGGGTTCCACAAGGGAGCTGCCTAGGCCCCATACTTTTCATTTTGTACATAAATGACATTGCCGAACTTCTCCCAACTGGGTGTCATGTTACTATGTACGCCGATGACGTTAAACTCCACTCCATCGATGCCCCAGAATGCCTACAAGAGGGGATTAATCGAGTTTATGAATGGTCGAAAAAGTGGAGACTTAGTATCTCTACCTCTAAAACAGTTGTGATACGTCTTGGCTCAAATCATCCTGTCTTTCCCTTTACTCTTTCAGGGGAACGTTTGCCGGAATCCAACGTAGTGCGTGACTTGGGCGTTGAATACTCCAACTCACTAGATTTCTCTCAACACATGGAAACAATGTGTAAGAAAGCAAATGCCAGAAGTGGTTACATTCTGAGGACATTCAAATCTAGAGACCTTAACTTGTACAAAAAATTATTCGTTTCTTATGTGAGACCTATAGTGGAGTACTGTGCTGTAATATGGTCCCCACACATGAAGAAGTATATTGAAATGGTTGAGAATGTTCAGCGCAAATTCACCAAGTGGATATTCAGAAGAACCAGTCAGGCTGCGCTGAGTTATGAAGACCGCCTACAATCTCTTGGTCTACAGAAACTTCAAATAAGAAGAAGAAACTTAGACCTTGTGATGACCTATAAAATACTCACGGGTAAAACGCCACTTTCTGCAGACTCCATCTTCTGTTTATCCGCTCATAACTACCTAACTAGATCGAAATATCTACATCTCAGAGTTCCACGTTTCCGTACAGTTCATCATTCTAATACTATTGCTGCTCGAGTTGTGGAATTATGGAACGCATTACCATTGGAGGCGAAGAAAGCCGCTAGAACTGAATCATTTAAAAATTTTCTTAGTAGCTTAGATTGAAATCTACATAATGTTTTCGCTTTGTTTTCAACGTTTTTAGTTTGACCTTTTCCTGTTCTCACCTTAATTCTGTTTGAGAACAAATTTTCTTCTTTTTTTGCTTTCTTTTTCTCACTTTTCCCGTAAAAGTGACATGCTTGTGACTTAGCTACATTGTGCAATGTACTTGATGCTATTTCACTGTGCAATAAAGATTTATAACCCAAACAGGCTAGAAATTCTGCTAGAAACCCAAACAGGCTAGATATAATATGAGAATTTTCCGTAAACCTTGGGGAGGGGGAGGGGGTTTACCTAAGCAGGACTTTGGAAGGGGCCCTAGAGGGAAAAGGGGGGGAGAGGGCCCTACCTAAGAAAAGGGGGAAGGGGAAATGGGGCCCTAGGGGGGGAGGGGGGAAGAGGAAGGGGGACCCTGAAGGGGAGGAAAAGGGCCCTAAGAAAAAAAGGGGGAAGGGAGTATTCATGAATAAAATCTCTTTCTGAGTGAGAGATCAACGTGTATGTACTTAAAAATTCGCAAAAAGCGAAAGAATCGCTGAATGGCGAGAAAGTGTGCACTGTGCCTCATCGCAGAGAAAAAGAAAGATTTGATTTGACCTAGATAGCAATCACCTTCCCTCTCGTCTCTCGCCGCAGAGAGAAGGCGTCTCTCTTTCTCTGCGGCGAGAGATTCTAATCGTGATAGAGTAATATGGCGAGAGAGAGATGGAGAGAGGGATGAGAAGGAAAACGAGAAACGCTCTCCCCTCTCCGTTCATTGGTCCGTTTCTCCAGACAAGATAAGTAAAAAAGTGCCTAGAATTAAAAACCAGAAAAAGCTTTTCGTGTTTTTTTCTGTTGTTTAGGCTTATGCAAAGGTTACGCTATCGAGGTCACACGGCTCAATAACGAGACTAAATGGCTTAAGAACGAGACTGTGCAACTTAGGAACGAGACAGTATAAAAGTCTGAGACGCAGGCCAGCGTGGGGTAAAACTGATCATCTCAATAGTAACTCCAGAAGAGCAATAAATAAAAGTTGATCATACTTTGATCAAAGCAATAAAAGTTGATCGTACTACAGAAAAAGCGACAGAAAAAAATCAAAAAGGGCTCATATACGAGAAATGAACACGATGATACGTCGCCAAACGGATTATATAATCAATATATCGTATGTGCAAAGGTTGTCCGTGGGCAGGAACGAACTCAACCGTCTCTCTTCTACCAGGAGCAAGCGCATCTTTACACAACCGAAGACACAAATGTTGATAGATAAAACAAACGAACAATAGTGTGACTAGACTGTAGAACGCATCTGTAACGGGAGAGTTAACGAGTAATCGCTCAGGGAACAACGTTCGGTTTATTGACGAAAATTATTGGCATGTTCATTGACCAGGAGGTTAGACACTGAGAGATAAGTATCAATAAATTTCAAGCATATCGATAAGACTCTTATAGGGTAAAAACGACACGAGGGTGAGATTGTACCTAACCATCTCTCTTACCGAGAGGGTGAGATTGTACCTAACCATCTCTCTTACCGAGAGGGTGAGATTGTACCTAACCATCTCTCTTACCGAGAGCAAGCGCGTTACGCTGAGAAATATATGAATCGCTGAGAAGATTGTGAATTACAGACGTGTCGCAAGATATTGTTCTATGTTCTTCTCAGTCGAATGAGAAGATTGAACAAAAGAAGAGTAAATTTCCTTAGTCTGAAGAATCAAAAACTGATAATTCTTCAGTTGTACATACCGGACCAAAAACTCACAGCGCCAATTCTCCAATAGAAAATTTCTGAAGTTTAACACCCCCCCCCCCTCTCACCTATGCCTTAGCAATCATTTCATAGAAAAATGTTTAAAATAACGACAAAAAGTAGTCCATGGAAGCAAAAAACAACCCATATATCGTAGAGCAGCATCCTACAACACCCGTGTTAAAAAATATCGGTTGCTAAAGTATAATAGGGCTTTGGCAGTGCATTTTGTGCTGAGCGGGTAGCTAAAGTGAAATTCACTTACAACCTAATCGAGCAAAAACTTTTGGATTACCTCAAGCAGCTAATGATCTTATCATCAGTAAATTTCATACGACGGGAAGGTTTAGATCCGGGCTGGAATGCAGGCGAACCGTAAAACTCTAAGCTTATCGAAAGAAAACAAAAACAAATGTTTTTCTTGTGAGTTTCAGATTACACCTAGGTCCTCAGCAATATTCTGCGCGTTCCGACAAGGCCAAAGGGACACGCGTATGATGGATGGAATGTTTTCAGACTTTATAGCCAGCTTTGAAAGGCACTTCTTGTGATATGAATCTGTTGAACTTTCACGTGTACACTAGACTTTAGGTCTAATACCTTCGGTCTCAGTGCAAGATTCGGTGCCGCCTAGCTTCAAGGAATATAAGCTTAGCTTCATACTCTCCCACCATGACTTTAAGTTCCGAGTCTTGACATTTGACAATTTTCCCTCTCCCAAACTTGAAAGCTTGGTTAAAAGGAGAACGAAACCGTCTCACTCAACAAAATCAAGTGTTTTCTAGGGTCACGGAAAAAAACGCCTCCGGGCAATTATGCATGAGAGACATCAGAAGCAAAAACATCTTTTCCCTTCTTTTTCCTAGCTTTTGTCCAACGGAAGAACGGTCTCCGGCGTATAAGCTGCACTTCTCCAATTCTTCTCAGTAATGAAGTCTTCAGCTTCAAACCCTATAACAGCCATGTTTAATTCGATGCTGTTTCGCCATCCAATTTTCGGTCTTCTCTGAGTCTCTTGCTCCGAATTCTGAGGTTACTGGTCTATGCAGAAACAGATTCGGGTTCAGCTCTTGTAACGGGGCTGTACATCTCTGCTCACTTTTGTGTACTGAGTGACGCGCATCGTGGAGGTTAATTAGACAGTCTTTGTCGTGCCTGGTGAAGAGATGCGGTGTGGTTTCGTGCAGAGTTCGGACGTTTCGCTTTATTGCACGAAACCACACCGCATCTCTTCACTGGCACGACAAAGACTTTAACTGGGTATCACGACTTTTGCTACCATTCGATGCCGATGGGAAGTCGCTCGATGTTACCAACATATACATACCACCGACGAGCTCTTGCACCACTGGTTACACGCCCGACCTCACTCCGTTCTTACACAATCGCGAGAAATCCATCATACTCGGTGATCTTAACGCTCATGATGCCGCATGGTTCTCCAAATCTTCAGACAGCAGAGGCTCTCACATCGCAGAAACGATCGATGCTTCAGAACACGCCGCAGTAAACCGTGACACGCCTACCAGAGTACCAGTCAACGGAAGACCATCTTCTCCAGACATCTCCATTTGTTCACTGGACTTACTTTCTCAAGTCTCATGGAAAACAATACCATCTGGAAGCTCCGACCATCTACCCATCGTAATCGTCCTTGAGGGTTCCAACTACATCCGCACGCACAGGAAAGTCTCCTTCACCAACTTCGGAAAAGCGAACTGGAAAATCTTTGAACAGCTCGTCGAAGAAAAGTTATCCACGACACCTCTTCCCGACCTCCCCGCCGCCCAAGCTGAGCCCTTCTTCCGGAAGATCCTATTATCTGCAGCCGCCAGCTCAATCCCACGCGGTCGCATCAAGAAGAGAAACGTTGCCTTAACACCAGAAATCCGAGATTGGATGACCAAACGAGACGCTTTACGAGAATCAGACCCATCAAGCCAAGACATCAGCACCCTCAACATGAACATCAGACGAGCCACGGACAGAAACAAAAGGGACATCTGGAGAAACTTCATGGAGACCTTTGATCCCAAACTAGACAGCAAGAAACTGTGGAAAACGATCAAGATGTTGAATGATAAAGGACGTCCCCCACCAAACTGCGCCATCGACTTCGGGAAAGGACCCCTCACATCCTCCTTCGAAATCGCGAACCAGTTCAACAAACGCTTCACACGCCCAGTCGACTACAAAACAAAAAAGGAAAATCGGAAAACCATGAAGAAAGTTCACAACATACACGCTAAAGAATTTGTCGAGTACTCAGAGGCCGCAGTGAAATCAGCTATTAAGAAGACAAAGAAATCAACAGCCCTCGGACCGGACGGACTCGCTCCAATACTCTTCCATTATCTCGGGAACAGAGGTATAGCCGCCCTCACAAAGCTCATCAACGACTCCCTCAGCTCTGGCAGAATTCCCATGATTTGGAAATCTTCAGTCACTCTCCCACTCCTGAAAGCAGGGAAAGAGGCAACGGATGGACCAGGATACCGACCGATCTCCTTACTCTCACCGATGGCGAAAATCATAGAACGACTTCTGTTGGAAGAACTCAAGCCGTACGTAAGAGTAGCTGAGCACCAGCATGGATTCACCACAGGAAGATCCACCACCTCTGCCCTCCTCACTCTTTCAAAAGACGTAGCTGCAGGCTTTAACGCGAAGAGACCAGCTAAACGTACAGTGATGTTGGCAATCGACATGTCAAAGGCCTTCGACAGCATAGACATAGCGGTACTCATAGATCTCGTCCTACAAACCGACGCCCCAAACTTCGCGAAGAAATGGCTAGCATCTTACCTCAGAGGACGAACGAGCCGTACATCCTTTCGCGACGTCCTCTCAAGCTCATCCCTGATCAGAAGCGGAGTCCCTCAAGGCAGCGCACTCTCACCGCTTCTTTTCAATTTATATCTAAGCGATCTTCCGAACAACGATCCAAACATCAAAATCGTCTCTTATGCTGATGATATAACGCTATGGGCGTCAGATCCGAGCATTTCCACTGCCTCGCTACACATACGATCCGGTCTCCCACACATCGAAAAGTTCATCCACGATCGTGGACTATCTATTTCTCCTGCCAAAAGCCAGCTTCTACTCTTCACACCTTACAGCAAAGAGTACAAGACTATCCTAGATGTCTCGATCGGAGGTCAGAGCGTACCCACCGTGAATACCGCCAAAATCCTTGGAGTTACATATGATTCTATGTTCACATTCAGTCATCATGCGAAAAACATAGCAGGCCGAATGTCGCAACGTAACAATGTACTGAAGGCGCTAGCCGGCAGTACATGGGGCAACCAAAAGGAGACACTCCGTCTCACGTACAAAGCCATTTGCCAATCCATATACAGCTACGCAGCTCCAGCCTGGGCCAGCTTTCTCTCCTCCTCAGCACATACCAAAATTCAAAGAGGACAGAACAATGGCCTGCGTATCGTAACAGGAAACCATCAAATGGCCAGCGTCGACCACATACATGCTGAAGCTAAAGTTATGAGATCGAAATCGCACCTTCACATGCTATCAGCCCAATACTTGGCAAGGACCTTGAGCCAAACTCACTTCCATCACGGATTATTTCTCCAAGGACCCCCACCACGCAACATGAAAGCTGATCTTTACATCGCATGCAGAAGCACTGTTGAAAGAGCCCTGTCGGAAACAGCAGAGAAGAACAACGGGAAAAACGTCGCCAACCGAGTCCACACAAACATGGTCTCGGAAGAAAAGGAAACCATCCAAGGTCCAGTCATACTGGGCGGCCGACCACCACCGGACATAATTGAAGAAGAAGTGGACCTCTCGAGAAACGCCCGCTGCACGCTGAGCCAACTTCGCTCAGGCTACAGCAGGTACACCAACCACTACTTACACCGGATCGATGACTCGATACCTGACTACTGCCCAGACTGTCTCAATGGACCTCACGACGTGGCCCATCTCTTCAAATGCGCTAGACGTCCAACAAGACTCACGTTGGAAGATCTCTGGATGAAACCAAAAGAAGTAGCCTCATTTCTGAGACTATTGTGAAGGAAAGAAGAAGAGATGTATTTAAAAAATAAAAATAAAAAAGAGAGGAGAGAGAGAGGGAGAGAGCGGCCCTCCATAGCCAACTCTCTTCGACGCGAGACGTTTGCCGGCAACAACAACAACAACTTTTGCTACCACGACATTTGCTACCACGACACTTGCTTCCCGACATTTGCTACCACGACATTTGCTACCCACGACATTTGCTACCGCGACATTTGCTACCCACGACATTTGCTACCGCGACATTTGCTACCCACGACATTTGCTACCCACGACATTTGCTACCGCGACATTTGCTACCTTTGATTTAAGCTTGTTTTCTTTACATTTAATTGTTCCGTTTGTAGTTTTTTTGTAATTATATATTATTTAAGCTTCTTTTTTACCTTTAAGTGTTTTGTTTGTATTTTTTTGTATTTTTTTTATTTAAGCTTGTTTTCTTTACATTTAATTGTTCCGTTTGTAGTTTTTTTGTAATTATATATTATTTAAGCTTCTTTTTTTACATTTAAGTGTTTTGTTTGTATTTTTTTGTATTTTTTTTATTTAAGCTTGTTTTCTTTACATTTAATTGTTCCGTTTGTAGTTTTTTGTAATTATATATTATTTAAGCTTCTTTTTTACATTTAAGTGTTTTGTTTGTATTTTGTTGTATTTTTTTTTGTTTAAGCTTGTTTTCTTTACATTTAATTGTTCCGTTTGTAGTTTTTTTGTTATTATATATTATTTAAGCTTTTTTTTTACATTTAGTGTTCCGTTTGTAGTTTTTTTTTATTTTTATTATTTAAGCTTTTTTTCTTTACACTTAATTGTTCCGTTTGTAGTTTTTTGTGTAATTATATATTATTTAAGCTTCTTTTTCACATTTAGTGTTCCGTTTGTAGTTTTTTGAAGTTTTATTATTTAAGCTTGTTTTCTTTACATTTAATTGTTTCGTTTGTTTTAGTTTTTTTTAAATTTTTATATAATTGAGCCTTTTTGTTGCATTTACATGTTCAGTTTGTAGTTTTTTGTAATTATATATTTTTAAGCTTATTTTTTACATTTAGTTGTTTCGTTCGATTGGTACAATAGTCTCAGTATTAACGACTCCAAAACAGGAATATTTCCTCTTCGAGGTGGTTCTGAAGGGACCTTTAGGGAGACCCCTGAGTGCTTTCCAATCTTCGTTTGGGAACGGCTACGAAGAAGGTTTGAAGATCTTCTAGACCGAGCCCACGAGACTGTTTCGGGTGATCGACGTCTGCAGTGTTTGGCCGCCCTGCTCAAACCCATTGAACCACACCTGCCCTGTAGTTTACTCAGGCTGTTCAGACCGTATGCCTAAGCCTAAGGCAGGGTTAACAGATTGGAAGATATAGTAACATTGACCCAGAGTAGGGACGCGGAGAATGCTCAAATATCTTTGCCATCCCTCTTCATAAAATGAATAAATAAACACTTCATCTACATTAGCCAATAATCAGCCATTAAATCGTTGGTCTCAGTTATTCATTACAATAATCGCTATTTAAATCTCAATATATTTAAGTTGAGATGAGATGAACTTCAAGTATAGATGAGAGAGAATTAGAGAGAGGTTTCATGTGTACTCTGAGTACTGATTGTGTCAGTACTGGTAAAGCATTTCGTCAAACTCTCCCAAATATCAGCTCTCGCTACTTATCAAGCTTTTCTCTCTCTGTGATCCCAAATGGAATTTTTTGAGCAAAATTAAACTTCACGAGGTTTTTTTTAAAAACTAATGTTTACTGATTATTAAGTTTGATTAAATATATTGTTTTGAATTATTTTCACTAACTTATTCATGACGTGTTGATTGAACAAATTGTTAAATTTTTTCTTTAAACTAACTAATTCACGGAGTGCCGATAAAATACAATGTTTTGATAAATTTCTACTAACTGTTTAACTTTTGATAAATTGTTGATTGAACACATTATAATAACAAAATTTCAAATTAACTGAATCATGGAGTGCCGATTAAATACAATGTTGAGACAAATTTCGACGGTTCTTTTTAACTTGTGGAGGGGGGCGGCGCTTCACTTGGGAGGGGCTTTTTAAAAATAACTTTTTTAAAGATCTTTTAGAATCACATTGTTCAACCTTCTTATCATGAGCGTCTATGTCAACTCAACATGTCTTCTCTCCATTTGAGACGTATCATGATCGATATTGTTTTGGCAGTCCGCATCATTAGATGTGATGTGAATGTACGGGCAAGCGCTTTTTATGTATTTCGTCCGTCTCATGGTAGAATATCATCATTCTATCTGGCCATAAGAAAGTTTAATAGAATGAATCTGAAGAACTCCTTCGGCTACCGCACGTCCAGTTTTCTGAATAAACTAGGAGATATAACATTCAGCCACCTCAATCAAAATCTTCTCAAGAAGTTCCTTCTATCTTGCCCTAATCTACTGAGGATCCTTGATGTTTATGTGGAGAATTTATAATTTATAAGTTTTGAAATCTTTTTCTATGTTGATAAAAACAAAAAATTGTGTCGTTCTTTTCTTTTGTTGTTATTGCTCGAATCACCTCATTTCGATTTATAATCATATTCTTTCTTTTTTTAAATCATTTTTTAATAATTTTTTCTTCTATATTTTCCCTGTTTCAGTTTTAACTTCACGTCATATCCGCCAACCTGATGTCACATATATAATTATAGTGAGGGAAACGTGCTTTGCCCATGGAAATGCCCCCGAAGACAAACAGTTTAGTCATTGATCAGTTTATTGCGGTATAAATATGACATTACATAATGGCAATTAAACAACGCACAAAAAGGGGTTCTAAAGCAAAGAGCAAGGTCTTAAGGACCTTGCCGAGTTGGGTCTCCTCTTACTCTCTTTTCTCTCTCTCTCTCTGGCTCCGCCCAATATCCTGGCTTAAATAGTGGTCATGTGGGTGTGGCTTTCATGTCTCCTCCTCCTCCGTGATTAATCATATAGGACGATGATGTAATATAATAGGTCGATCATCTCACGCCCTCAGGCGTAACACCTCCTTCCCTCGGGAAAAGTCCGCCCCGGACTTCTTACATATTTATACACAGCGTCCCGAGTCGGTGGTTATTTCTGCAAAAAAAAAAACAAACATAATTGTTGTTTTGTTTATGCAAAAGTATTGAACGGGCGAAAATTGAGCCAACCTGGCTAACCTGCAGCTTCGCTAAGCTTTATGGTTACCTTTTCATACCGTAGATTCCTCCTTTTTCCCTTTCTTCCACAAACATTAAGAAGTTGTTGGTCAATTACATATGTGCGTACTTCTTCTCCTGCAATCAAACGTGTTATGGTCGAGTTTGGATTGAAATAGAACAGAGTGGTGGAAACCTTTTTCTGAACCTTATTTACCGCTTAGGTTCCATCTTAGCCTTGTCCTTAGGTGATCTTTTTTTTTTTTAAATCTCCAGCCCGCTTCTCGTACATGTCGCTTCCCTCATCCTGCAATCAGAAAGTTTTATTATGGGAAGACGAAATAAGCTTGTGCAATTGTTATAAGAAATAACCTGAGCCGGTCTATTCTTCACGGCCTCGCACTCTCGTTTCGATTTTCTCTCGATTCTGCTCCTCCTTATTTTCTTTTCTGAAATGAAAGGATGGTTTTTTTTAATTTTATTTTTTTTTATTTTTATTAATAGAGTATTTTGTTAAACATATTAATAACATAATAGCATCGCATGAATTAAACATATTAACGAAAAACAAAAAAAACAACGGAGCAGCAATCAAATGAGACTTCAGAGTATGGAGATTTCTGACAGGAGAAAAAAGATTTAAAAAAAGGGAGAGAAAAAGGGACTTAGAAACGGAGAAGAGGGTGAAAAAAAGAGGGGGTGAAAGAGAGAGAGGCGGTGACTGACCTATTCGCGACTAGGTCAGCCACTCGCTGCTACCAGTGAGGGAAACGTGCTTTGCCCATGGAAATGCCCCCGAAGACAAACAGTTTAGTCATTGATCAGTTTATTGCGGTATAAATATGACATTACATAATGGCAATTAAACAACGCACAAAAAGAAGTTCTAAAGCAAAGAGCAAGGTCTTAAGGACCTTGCCGAGTTGGGTCTTCTCTTACTCTCTTTTCTCTCTCTCTCTCTGGCTCCGCCCAATATCCTGGCTTAAATAGTGGTCATGTGGGTGTGGCTTTCATGTCTCCTCCTCCTCCGTGATTAATCATATAGGACGATGATGTAATATAATAGGTCGATCATCTCACGCCCTCAGGCGTAACATTATGTATTGAATAAATAAATAAATAAATAAAATCATTTTTACAGGGTGCACAGAAAGTCCAGGTGCCCGATTTTGTCACTTGGCATCTTTTTTGTTTGGCGTAGCGGTCGTGTGATTTTTCGCTTGTATCTTGTTCATAATGTTGCTAACATACCCTGAAAAAATCAGAATGATAACTCTTTTCGTTTTCTGGTAACGCTCCCTGATATGGACCGATGCTACATTCTGCGCTTGAGCCAGTCCGGTCACACTCAAAAGCACATCGCCAGAACCACTGGATTCGCCCGCAGCACCATTCAAAACACAATACGTCGCTTTCGTGAGACTGGTACGACGAATGACCTTCCCAGGAGCGGCAGATCAGTGACCGCGACCACTTCCTTCAACGTGAGAAGCAACCGAGACAAGATTCGATATAACCCCAAGCAGAGTCTCAGGAAACTCGCGAAGGAGCTGAATATCTCGGCTAGTTCTGTTAAGACGATCGTCAAATCCCGCATTGGACTTCGCCCCATCAAGCTGCTGAAGACTCTCACATTGACGGACCAGATGAAGGTGACCCGTCTTTGCAGATGTATCGAACTGTCAAAGCGGTTCAATCCGGTGGACTGTTTGGATATTCTCTTCACCGATGAGAAGTTGTTCAACATTGAGCAGTCCTTCAACCACCAGAACGATAGGATTTGGTCGAAATCGGTCAAAGATGCCAATAAGAGTGGCCGTTACGTCTCGAGAAAGGGCCATCCCGCTTCTGTCATGGTCTGGGCCGGGATTTGCGCGACTGGCAAGACTCCGCTCGTTTTCGTCGAGCAGGGAGTCAAAATGAATGCCAATAACTACCTGAACGACATTCTCATAAGGGAAGTACTTCCCTGGAGCCGGGCTCTTTTCGCGGGACGCAAATGGGCGTTCAAGCAGGACTCTGCGCCCGCCCACAAGGCTAAAGGGTGCAAGACTGTTGCAAGACCAATTTTCCCTCCATGATCACATCCGCCGAATGGCCTCCGTACTCACCTGATTTGAATCCTCTGGACTTCTCTGTGTGGTCGGTCCTTGAGAGCAAGGCCTGTGCTTCCCAACACAAGAATTTGGAAAGTTTGAAGCGCGCCCTAAAGAAGGCGTGGGATGATCTTGACGTCGCTTACCTGTCCACCACGGTGGGCGCTTTCCACAAGCGACTCCGCGCCTGTGTCAAGGAGAAAGGAGGGCCGTTTTAAACTTGAAAACGCAATTATATCCCAAACTATTTGAATAAACTTTGATGAAAAGTTTGTTTGATTTGCTCAATCCGTTAAGTTTTTATCGGAAAATTACTACGCACCTGGACTTTTACTACGCACCTGGAGCGGAGAGAATCCAAATTAGTGTCTTCGGGAACCCTGTATTTGCGTACGAAGGATCTACAACAAGAAATCTGTCACCGTCAAAAAATATCAATAAAGCTTTCTGAGAATAAATTTACTTAATTTTTTGATACAATCTTGTAAGTTTAAGCCGTACTGCCTCGTTAGCGTAAACTTTTACCTAAGCCTAAGCGTTTTTAATGTAAAGAATTTCTTGATGTAAACATTTTTATTTTGAAGAACATTTTGAAGAAAGTCGTTGGGTTATCAATTATCAATGAAATCAAAACTCAATCAAACCTTTCCAATAACGATTCCATGATGCCCAAAATGATCGCCTAAGAAGAAAATGTTCGAGACCGTAGCTTTCAAAGCCAAATTCTCGTCTAGTACTCGTAAACTACAGGGTGGCTGGAAAGTACGCAGTCCGTGGTTTAGGAGTGTGCTACGCCCTATTTCGTGCACGCACCGATTCCTTTTTTTTTATTTTCGAAGTGTATTGTGTTTTAAACATCGTGTTGAAGTTTGACAACGATTGTTTAAATTTGAAGGTAATGACGGGTCCCCATCTCCAGCGTGCCGCTATTGTCGATTTGCACCAGCGCGGGTACTCTAACTCCGACATCGCGAAACGCCTGGTCGTCCGTCGAGATATTGTCTGGAATACCATCAAACGTTACCGTGAGCTCGGAAATCTCGAGGACCGTTCAAAAACTGGCCGACCTCGATCTTCTCGGACGCCGGCGAAGATAAAAGCACAAAAAACTACAAACGGAACACTAAATGTGAAAAAGAAGCTTAAATAATATATAATTACAAAAAACTACAAACGGAACAAATAAATGTAAAGAAAACAAGCTTAAATAAAAAAAATACAAAAAAACTACAAACAAAACACTTAAATGTAAAAAAGAAGCTTAAATAATATATAATTACAAAAAAACTACAAACAGAACAATTAAATGTAAAGAAAACAAGCTTAAATAATAAAAATACAAAAAACTACAAACGGAACAATTAAATGTAAAAAATAAGCTTAAATAATAAAAATACAAAAAAAATAAACGGAACAATTAAATGTAAAAAATAAGCTTAAATAATATATAATTACAAAAAAACTACAAACGGAACAATTAAATGTAAAGAAAACAAGCTTAAATCAAAGGTAGCAAATGTCGTGGGTAGCAAATGTCGCGGTAGCAAATGTCGTGGGTAGCAAATGTCGCGGTAGCAAATGTCGTGGGTAGCAAATGTCGCGGTAGCAAATGTCGTGGGTAGCAAATGTCGTGGTAGCAAATGTCGCAGGTAGCAAATGTCGTGGTAGCAAATGTCGTGGTAGCAAATGTCGTGGTAGCAAATGTCGTGGTAGCAAATGTCGTGGTAGCAAATGTCGTGGATCCCTTTAACTGTCTCTGCTCACTGTCAGCTTCTCAAAAATAAAAGTATCTCTAAATCGAGCTCTTACATCTCTATTAATTATCACTATACGACTTTTTCTCTTGTCTTTGGATCATGCTCCACTGCCTCCGTTTCTCTTCTCTTTTACTTCTCCCAGACAGCATTGTAGCACTCTTTAAATTTTCCTCAACCAAATAATACATAATAATAACAAAACTTTAAAAAAAACTTCCGTAATATCAATTTTTGCTCATTTTTCGAACTTTATGCTCACATACTGGACGGATACTTGATAAAATAATTATATCCTAAAGACCTTGAAAAATTCTTAAAGATTATGAAAGTTCAAAAAAATATCAAAAAGAGCAAAAAGAAAAGAACTGCGCTGGAGAAAAGAAGCAACAAGAAAACTTCTCTCAGGAAAAAGTTGACTACAGCCTGAACAATGAAAATAGCAACAGAACTGCTCAGTGAATATATGTATTGAAGTCGGTTCGACAAAGTTTTTGTTGTGTTGTATGGGCCTTAAAATTTGCATTATCATGTGTGCGTCTGTACCTCAGTGGGGAGAGCATTAGCCCGGGATGCGAAACGTCACGGGTTCTGTTCCCGTCACAACACACGATTTTTGCACAAGTTTCTGCAAACAATCCGCTACTCTGCTCTGTATAAAAATCCGTTGCTTGAGGTCAAATAGGAGTAGGGAATACTGTGATTTACGGCTGTTGTGCGATCCCTCGGACTCGGATCATTTTTCTTGATTTCTTCACAGGAAATCTTTAAAAGTAAAGGGTGGACGAGTCTCGCGACCCTGGCTGGGTTGCTCCATAGCTCCTCTGGGGTGCAGTGCTCCGATAGAGCTGGGCAGTTGAGCAAGATAGCTAATGAAAAAAATGATATTGCCTGATCGAAGCTGTGCAAGGCGTGTTCGTGCAGAAGTTTCTGTTTCATCGATAAGTGGAGAGGCTCTTCAAAGTACTTGATTCGAACTGTAGCTGGATGTTGCATCAACTAAAGCTTTTGTATGGAGTAACTTCTGGACGTCTTTGAGCGTAGACTTTTTTTGAAACTATAGCTCTGGCCTGTTGTACTGACGTGCCGCTGTATGTGGTCAGCGTTGCCTTGCGGGGCTCGAAGCTCGAAGCATGGGTGCTGTGGGCGGGAGCAAACTGCGAGATATCGTTCACAGAGAAGTCTGCAGTGGTGTTGTACCGGAAGCACATGTGTCTCTTCGTAGAGGTAATCAATGGGCGTAATCTTCAGGCATCCTGTGGCGGCTCGTAATGCGGTGTTTTGCGTCGTTTGAAGCAACTCGATAATGGTATTAGACGTGTTGGGAGTCTAGACAGGAGAGGCATAGTCCATAACACTTCTGCCGATTGCTCTGTATGTCATAACTACCGTCTCTTTATCTTAGTTCAAGCTTGTTCCTCCAAGAGCTCGTATCACATTGTTGCGCCGTCGTAATTTTGGGGCGGTGCTGCAGGCATGTGTTGCGAAAAAACAGCATGGGGTCGAAAGTGACTCCAAGAATCTTCGGCGTCTTGTTGAGCTGGTTCCCCCGAAGTTTAACGCCTGGATAGTAATTATCTTGTTTCTTACAGGGAGTGAAGAGGATAATATTAATTATATTAATTTAACATTGATATTAATTTCACTTTCTCCTCTAATTTCATTAATCAGTTCTAAATCCGATTTGAGGGTACCTAAAGAAGAAACAAAAAATTGCCAGGACGTTTTCAAACTTTCAACCTATTCGCCTCAGTCCCCCGCCTCACCACACTGCGCCACGCTGCCACTTGTTAGTTGTTAACATATGTAGTAGGAATATCAAAGATAGACAGCGCACACAATGTTTCTGAAAGTTCATGGTGGTTTATAGAAAAAAGTTTTTCTCTTATTTACAGATGATCGTGACAGATTTTGACCGAACCCGCATTTTGGGACATATCTTATCTTCACTGAGATAAAATTTTTGTTTCGTTTTTTATATGGGTTTAAACCACGTTTTTTTGTTAATGTGTTTTTCAACAATTTTTTTTTATATGTATGACTTTGTTCGAATAATTTCCTAGAAGTTGAAAGAGTAGTTATATTTCGTGATCATCTTTCACTTTCGTTGTAGGTAATTTTCAGTAAAATTGATAAAGTTACTTATTCTTTTACTACTGAGTATACTTCTCGCTTTTTTTGAATCTTAATGTAGAACTCATGTAGAACGCAGGAAGATAAAATGCTTGAAAATATAAGATATAAAATTTATTTCGTGAATCGCCTTTTCGTTGTTCTCGGGCTCTAAAGTTGATTGAGTTAATTTTTAAAATTACTATGTTTTTTTTCACCTGAGTTCAGACATAATATGTATTATAAAGGGTGTAAAATAACTACGCCAATGCATTTTTAAACCTTTATTTTGCATCAAAAGTGCACATTCAGCGAGAATTTTTGAAATATCGTTTTTCAATATTTTTTATGTCATGAGCAAAATGTTAGGCTGATTATAAAAGATCTCGCAAAATGGTGACTGAATATCAAACGCGAAGCTCGTTCGAGGCAAATCACTTACAAAACAATTTTAACGCTGCATTGTTCCAAAATCCAACGTTTGCCGTTAGCGTGCCTGGAACACGATCATTCAATTATACGGGTTCAAACATCAAAATCTTGGCTAATTGTTTCATACTGCCTTGTTCCTAAGCCATATGATTTATTTTCTTAACTGTGCGACCTCTTCAGCAAAACCATACCCATGCCATGCGGAAAAAACCAGTGAAAAGAACCAAGAACCTATTTACCCTTACTCCCCCCATTTCTCCAAGAAAAGTGCAACCTCCCTCCCAAAAAAGGAAAAAAAAAACTCATTAGGGTATAGAAATACCGCTGGTGCATATTTGAATCTCACACGAGAGTGGCGATACACAGTAAAGAAAATTTCGAAGCGGTCATCTGTATAAGTGTTCGCAACACCGATAGGGCAGGATGAATAGTCTGGAAGAAAGAATGGTGTTTCCTCCAGTCCGGATGTTAAATGTTTTCATGGTCAAGCTCAATATCTTTCTCTTCTGTTATCGAATTTGAAGGAAGTGGAACAACTCTATCTCGAAAACTTGAAACGTTGTGGAACATAATGACTCTTCTTCTTTATCGAGAACCAGGAACGGAATTCGGACTACGACTAGACTTCGTGTTCTCAAAAAATCTTCTTTCAGCCGCGATTGAAGCTTTGATTAGAGCACATGAATCTATTTTTCGATCGTATCTTTCGAGTTTGTAGAGATCAGAACATGTAAATATGTGTAAGAGTGTGTTTCTGATGATGTTGTGGTTCCCTGCTTACACAATATGCGGTAGCTTCAACGGGTTGTGGGCTTTTACCTGGTGCAAACAAACCGTGCCAGAAGATGGAGAAATATAGAGAGAGAAAAAGAGGTTCAGGGAGAGAAAAGATGGATGGGGTGATGAAGAGGATATGGAAAGAGAAAGAGAGGGATATAGAAGGAGAAAGAAAGAAATGTTGAGAGAGTGAGAGAGAGCGAGAGAGAGAGAGAGAGAGAGAGAGAGAGAGAGAGAGAGAGAGAGAGAGAGAGAGAAAGGTTCGATCGAAGATTCGAAAATCTACAATAAGACAAAGGATAGAGCAGCTAGGACGATTTTGCATGTTGTAAGAGCAAAGAGATCTCGAGGAGACATCATGATGGAGGGTGTGGTTGAGGTACACCGCTCCCTCACGTGTAACTCGCTTTTTGAGGAGAACCAGCAGTGAGGGAAAGTTGAACAGCTCCCTATTTCTGTCTATCTCTCTCTTTCCATTTTTCTCTAGTTTTATCTTTTTCTCTCCCTCTCTGCTTCTGTCGCACTGTCTGTTTCCCTATTTGTTTCTCTTTCTCTCTACGTTTCTCTTTACCTCTGTCTCTCTGTATCTATCTCTTTCTGTCTTCTCATCTTTACTCACTATCTCGCATCTCTCACACACTCTCTCGTCTCTGACTCTCTTTAAATTTCTCTTTCTCTCTCCCTCTTTTTTGCTCTTCCTCTTGTACACACAAAAAGAGAAAAAGAGTAGGAGAGAAGTTGTTAGTGATCATACAGAACGTGATTGATCCGTGAAAAAAGAAAGAAAAACAAGAGATTTTAAGCAATTTACAAAAGAATAAGTATAAGAGACTATAAAGAAGGAGGCGCATGATTTGTGTAGACGCCGAATCTTTCTGTTCTTAGGAGTCATCTCTGAAGAGTTTCAACGAGAATCTTTGAGAATATGTTCTTCTTCATACTGTGTTTGTACTAAAAGAAAATAACTCTTCAATTAACTAACCAGGATGAACTGTTAATTTAGGCTTCTCAAAACCAATTGAGAAAGGTTAGAGACAGGCAGCTAGGTAGAGAGCGAGATAAATAGACACAGAGAGTAGGAAAGAGAAAGAAGGAGATGTATAGACAGTGTGAAAACATCAAGAAAGAGAAAAAGTATACAAAAGTAAGAGTAACTAAAAAAATTCCTCATACTTTCAAAAAAAAATTGGGTGTTTCATCTCTGAAATATGTATTGTGCTAAGAGTTCTAATTCTGATCTCAACCCCTCAAATATTCACCAAATAGAGTCAAGAAGGTCTGGTCGTGTACGGATTTGATTCTGCCTGGAGCTGCTTCACACACTGACAGTGAGCCAGGTAGAAGCCATTGCTTCTACTAGGATCGATCTGCTTTTCATTTCAAAAGACATCGCGAGAAGCGAGAACGCATGACTTAGAAAAAATGGTTTCGTCTGGAATTATAGTACGACTTCTAAACGTTGGCTTCAATAGCTTGGTTTTGAAACGGTTTTGAAACGTTATACATATAATAAATTACTTTAAAGATGAATGAAACAAACGTAAACCTGATTAATTGGGCTTAGTTTTCTACCTGGAAAGCAAGCCGGACTTGAAAATCTAGGTGGCAGAAAAAAGGGTCTTGTAATTTCAAAGACAAACCAATTTCCGCTCGCGATGGCTCAATCTGTAGAGCAATAGACTATCAGTACAACAGAAGAAATCAAGTTTAGGGTCCGATCACCTTGCTCAAAAGCAGTTCTTTCTCTTGCGATCTCCACTCCTCCACCAATCAAAATGTTTCAACTCAGTCTACAGCAAAACATGTAAACATCAATAGTCTACCCTATAAACTATTCTCTGAATTCCTGCGTCCTACATGAGTTCTACATTCGATTTAAATCAACACCCCTAAACACCGCCACTTAGAAGAAAGTCCATGCATTTAACTTTGTTTTTGTTTGTGTTTTTCATGATATCTCATGTGCTTGGAATAAAGAAATGAAATGAAAATGATAGTAGAGTCATGTGTATTTGATGAATTATAGCTCTTCGTGTCTGTGACATTCATAAGTGAGAATATACAAATATTAAGAGCCATTCCATGCTCTGTGCTGCTAATTGAGCTATTCACATTTTAGACAAGAACAGATCTAATAATACTTATGAGAACGATAAATTTCATTTCTCTCACAGAGGCTTTCGATTTTGTCTTTGAATCTCAAATGTTGATTTTCTTCTATATTTCTTTCGCTTCATCTCCTTTCTTTTTTCTCTTCGTTCTATGTATGTCCTCCCTCCTCTCGCTCTCTTTCTCTTCCTCACTCTCTCTCTCCCACTACCTTTCCTTCACTTACACTTTTCTTTATCTAAATATCTTTCTTACTCTTTGCTTTTCACGAATTCTCCACTCTATCCTTTCCAACTCTCCCTCTCCCCTTCTCTCGTTCTCTGCCTCTCGCCCATCCCTCTCCGCTGCTCTGCTCTGATCTCTATGCTTTTCTCTCGCTCTCGCTCTCATCTTATCCGGCCAGGATGGTGAACCAGGAGTGGCTTTCGGATCCGGGATGGCCATTTCTGCGCATATCACAGGACCAGGCCGTCAAGGTCAGCCAGATTCCGACTCGATTCTAAACGATCCTTTCTGAACTATCCTTATTTCTGTATCCGTGAAATTTTCTTACAGTTCGATGAAAGGCTGTCTAAAAAATTACTATATTATGCGATTCCGCTAACTTTGCCTCGCAAAAAACCGTTTACTAACATTCCATAGTTTTAGTGACTCTGTGAATTCCTATTGCGTTCACCAACATACAGAGTTTGCCTTGAGCGGTAGTGAGTTGGAACTGATATGAACTACCGATTCACAGTTCTCAATCCATTATTCTGAGAATACTTGAATGAACATTCCTGAAAAAAGTTTACACTATTCTTTCTTACAAAATTCGTTTTTGTCTTTCAAAAAACATTTCAGTCCCTTTCTCTGTCTTCCTCTCATTCTCTCATTTTTCATCCTGTCTTTTTTTCTAATTATTTATCACTTTTTCTCTCTTTCTGTTTTTCTTTTAAATTATCTTTTTCTATTTCTGCAATTTTCTCTTTCTGTCTTTCTCTATTTCTCTCCTAATCTTCGTTTTCTGAGATTTTTTCATCTTATTTTTCAACAGTTTTCTGTGAGATATATCTCTTATAGTGCGCAAACAATCTTAGCTTGGCAATAATAGTGCGTAAAAATAGGAAATTTAGAGGAGATTTTAAAGCGGCGGAGACCTGCGTGAGATCGGAAAAAGAGGGAGTTAAGATATGCAATAGGGTTCCTGAATCTCTTTATCTCTTTTCCTTCTCTCTATCTCTCTATTTCACTTTCTCTCTCTTCCTTCTCTCTGTCTTTCTCTTACTCTCACTAATTCTCTCCCTTTTTTGACTATCTCAGTCTCTTTCTCTCTCTTCCTCCGTCTCTCTCTCTGTCTTTCTCTCTCTCTCTCTCTCTCTCTCTCTCTCTCTCTTACTCTTTCAATCTCTATCTCTTCCTTGTTTTCTCTCTCTTCCTCCGTCAATCTCTGTCTTTCTCTCTCTCTCTCTCTCTCTCTCTCTCTCTCTCTCTCTCTCTCTCTTCTATTACTCTTTCAATCTCTTTCTCTTCCTTTTTTTCTCTCTCTCTTTCTCATTCATTCTCTAAACAATAAATGAACGGATATGAACGAAGCCAAAAAATTTAAAAGTTATATGTACATGGTTGAGAAATGTATAAAGATGAAAACCTTGTTAGTTAGCCTTAGAATCAGACAAGAGTCGGAGGAATTGATGGAAGTTTGTAAAAAGATCATGATAGAATGAAGAGAAAGAGAGAGAAAGAGAGAGAAAGAGAGAGAGAAAGAGAAAGAGAGAGAGAGAGAGAGAGAGAGAGAGAGAGAGAGAGAGAGAAAAAGAGGTTCAGGGAGAGAAAAGATGGATGGGGTGATGAAGAGGATATGGAAAGAGAAAGAGAGGGATATAGAAGGAGAAAGAAAGAAATGTTGAGAGAGTGAGAGAGAGAGAGAGAGAGAGAGAGAGAGAGAGAGAGAGAGAAGGGAGAGGGTAGAGATGGGGAATGTTGGAAATTGGAGGAAAGCAGAGAGAAGTGAAAATACGAAATGGACAAGGAAACAAAGCAAACGAGGAAGCAGAACTCAAATTTTGAGCAGAACTTTTAAAAAATTAACATAATTATTGTAATGTTCCGTTGATATTCAGTCAATTTAATTTTTGGGAAGGTATTAAGAAGAAGCTCATAAATTAACTTCACTCAGATGTTTACATTTATTAACTTATTTATTCAGTCATACATCAAGTTTAATGTGACAATACATTGAAAATAACAAAAAAAAAGACAATAAAAATAATTTTTCTTCGTTTGTTTCTTAAGCCGTATTTTTTTCGGACGCTTACTGTTGGTTTCACGATCTTGGGCATGTTTCATTTCACGGGATACTTGAACTGAAAAAAACACTCTTAGAAAACCGGTTTCGAAGTTTACTGTGGATCAAGTTCTGCCAGACAAAGGCAGCGAAGAATGTGAGGAACGATTGAATTTGCGGAACGTTCGAATGTGCTAAAAATTCGAATTTATTCATTATATCCTTGAAGTACATCAGCAGAGTCTTTCATAATAAATACAATGAAACACATATTCGAATGCGCAGAAGCATATATCGCAGTAAATTTTTCCAATTAATTTTATTTCGCATGCACAAAAATATCATCGAAAACAGAAAAATTTAAGTAAGTATGTTTCATAAAAGGACAAAAAAGCAGTCACAACATTTTTACTTTGGTGCTGAAGTAATATGTATTGGTGCAGTTTAATGATATACAGGGTAGCCCATGTATTGGGCAACCTATCTTTCGGCGTTTATAATTCAATTTATAGTGCACATTGAGCTCCAATTTTCACATATGTTTTTTTCACATGTGTTTTCATCACACGGTTGAAATTTCGTTCCATTTGATCAATTCTCAAAAGAATGGTGTCTGCTCATACAGCACGCTCTATCTTTGTGAACTTGCACAAACTTGGTCGATAAAATACACGCATCGCTTAGGATTTCAACGTCTCTCGCAATCTTGTCAGGACAACATTCAAACGGTTTGAACAGATCGGTACACTTGCTGACTTGCCCCGAAGAAGTGTTCCTCGATTAGTGCGAACCCCTAACAAGATTGAGGCCGTGTGGAAGCGACTCGGTCGAAATGTTAGGCGTAGCATGAACAGAATGGCCTCCGAGATGAAGTTATCACGCACGACTCATCGAATCTTTCAAGAGGATCTGAGGCTCAAACTATATCGTACTAAAAGGTTTGCCATCTGAACTCTGAAGAACAAGGAGGAAAGACTGAAAAGGTGCTGCGCCCTATTCCTCCGGACGGGCGAAAATTCTCACCTTAAAAAAGTCTTCTCGGATGAGAAGCTTTTCACTGTTGAAGAGGCCTAAAACCCTCAAAATGTGCGTGTGCTTGCTCGGGACTCACAGGCAGCCAATGAAGCTGGCAGAATCGTTCATAGAACTTCCCATCCTGCACAAGTCATGGTTTGGGCCGGAGTGTCCACCACCGGCAAAACTCCCCTTGTTTTTGTTGAACCAGGAGTCAAAAATGACCAGGAATACTACCACCAGCATATTCTAAAAAAAAGTATTGCTTCCTTGGTCTGATTCCCACTGCCGTAATATATCTTGGGTCTTCCAGCAAGATTCTGCGCCTGCTCACAAGGCTGTCGGAACACAGGCATGGTGCAAGGCTCATTTTCCCGAATTCATCTTGAGCGCAGAATGGCCCTCCTCATCGCCCGGCCTCAATCCGCTGGACTATTCTGTGTGGTCCTTCCTTGGAAGCAAAGTCAATGTTCATCCCCACTCGAATATAGAGTCTATAAAAAAAATTCCTGCAGGAGGAGTGGTTGAAAATCAACGGCAAGTACCTTCGTCCAGTGATCGAAGCTTTTCCAAAGCGACCCCGGGCTGTCGTTCTTGCCAAAGGAGAGTGATTCGAATGACTTTTTGACCCAATGTTTTATTAATGTGAGCTAATAAATCTACGTATTTGAACACTCTTTCTCTGCTCACTTATGCACTGAGATACACGTTTGTAAACACGTTGCCGAATACATGGGCTACCCTGTATAGATATGTTTTGGCTAGAACTGATCAGGCGCTTTAAATTGATCAGAAGTTAGTTTCTTTCTCTTTTTACATTAAATTTATTTTCACATCAAAACTTTTCTTAATGAGGCCATACGGCTTAGGCTAACGAGACCGCATAAGAAAAGTTCTCATATTCAGCCGAAAGAGCCATCTGAAAGCCGAAAGAAAGAGATCTGATCAATTTGAAGCGCCTGATCAATTCTAGCCATAACTTTTTTCGTATTATACTTGAAGCTGAAGAACTCATTCTAAGAGTAGTTTTTCTGACCAATCAAGTAAGAACCTGCCGCGACATTAATCTCTAAACGATGAGATCATCGGCACGATGATTATGAGCGCTCACATGACTTTGAGGTCTAAGATAAGAGCTTCCTGGGTACGAGCTCGGCTGAATTTTTGTTTTAAGACTATTTCAACCACGCGCTTGAAGAATCTGACTTTATCTGCCGCGACATTAATCTCTAAACGATGAGATCATCGCGCCAATGATCTCATCGTTTAGAGATTAATGTCGCGGCTGATTTGGAAGAGCATGGAGTGACAGTCACAGTTTTCACACATCTATATATATATATATATATATATATATATATATGCAGGGTGCGACAAAAGTCCAGGTGTGTAGTATTTTTCCGATAAAAACTTAACGGATTCAGCAAATCAAACAAAATTATCATCAAAGTTTATTCAAATAGTTTGGGATATAACTGCGTTTTCAAATTTCAAACAGCCCTCCTTTCTGCTTGACACAGGCGCGGAGTCGCTTGTGGAAGGCACCCATCGTGGTGGACAGGCAAGCGACGTCAAGATCATCCCACGCCTTCTGTAGGGCGCGCTTCAAACTTTCAAATTCTTGTTTGGGGAAGCACAGGCTTTGCTCTCAAGGACCGACCTCACAGAGAAGTCCAGAGGATTCAAATCAGGTGAGTACGGAGGCTATTCGGCGGATGTGATCATGGAGGAAAATTGCTCTTGCACCAGTCTTGCACCACTTTAGCCTTGTGGGCGGGCGCAGAGTCCTGCTGGAACGTCCATTTGCGTCCCGCGATGTGAGCTTGGCTCCAGGGAAGTACTTACTTCTTGATAATGTCGTTCAGGTAGTTATTGGCATTCATTTTGACTCCCTGCTCGACGAAAACGAGTGGAGTCTTGCCAGTCGCGCAAATCCCGGCCCAGACCATGACAGAAGCGAGATGACCCTTTCTCGAAACGTAGCGACCACTCTTATTAGCCTCGTTGACCGATTTCGACCAAATCCTCTGCCGCTCCTGGGACGGTCATTTGTTGTACCAGTCTCAAGAAAGCGAAGTATTGTTTTCAATGGTCCTGCGGGAGAATCCAATGGTTCTGGCGATGTGCTTTTGAATGTGCCCGGACTGGCTCAAGCGCAGAATGTAGCCTCGGTCCATATCAGAGAGCATTACCAGAAAACGAAAAGAGTTATCATTCTGATTTTTTCAGGGTATGTTAGCAACATTATGAATAAGATACAAGCGAAAAATCACACGACCGCTACACCAAACAAAAAAGATGCAAAGTGACAAAGTCGGACACCTGGACTTTTGTCGCACCCTGGATATATATATATATATTCAAGTTTGGTGTGACCTATTTGTCACTTTTTGTTTTGGAACGAGAAGAGCTCGAAGTAGGTTTGATATTGAAAAGAAAGAGAATTCCAATTTTAAATAGACCGGGGGGACACAACTATGGACATCCTGGCAGGATATATAGAAGGAAGCATGTCGTGTGTTGTATTGGTGGTGAGTTATGATGAGCAGATGGCAAAAGTCTAAAAAAATGTTTTTGTTTCGTTTAATTTATCAACGGGTTTCAAAATTGCGTCTAATAGTTGTATAGTACTAGTGATCCTCATTGATTGGATGTGTGGGACATGAACACCCCAAAACCCAGTATAATCTGGGCAGGAGTTATTTAGCAGATAAACACCCCGAAATCCAGTATAATCTGAGCAGGAGTTATTTAGCAGATGAACACCCCGAAACCCAGTATAATCTGGGCAGGAGTTATTTAGCAGATGAACACCCCGAAACCCAGTATAATCTGGGCAGGAGTTATTTAGCAGATGAACACCCCGAAACCCAGTATAATCTGGACAGGAGTTATTTAGCAGATGAACACCCCGAAACCCAGTATAATCTGGGCAGGAGTTATTTAGCAGATGAACACCCCGAAACCCAGTATAATCTGGGCAGGAGTTTTTTTAGCAGATGAACACCCCGAAACCCAGTATAATCTGGGCAGGAGTTATTTAGCAGATGCAAGACGTCAAGATGTTTTCTTTATCAATAATAAAAAATGGAAGCTTTGGTATGAAAAAAAGTTTTCATAGGTAAAAATTTGATATTAAACCATTTTCGAAACTTTTTTAATTTGTAGGAGCAGGCAAGTCGCCCTTTCGACAACAAGACACACACATGGATTGCCGACCCCGAGGAAGGCTTCATCATAACAACACTCAAAAGCGAGGAAGACGATAATGTCACCGTGCAGCTGAAGGATGGAACCATGGTGAGCCACTTTCGAAGCTTTCACTACAGTAATCTCGATTACTGTAATCTCTTTCTTCAGTAACTCTTCCTCTCTTCATCGCGATGCCTCAATTAGTGTGAACTTACTATTATCTCTCCACTCTGATAAATGTTTCAATTAAGAAAAAAAACTTAACCAGGTTTCTAGCGGAAATTAGGGACACCTTGAAACCGTATCTTTTAAACTATATCAACATGTTCCACTCTGTCACTACCAATACCAGGAGATGCATTGGTATAATCCATGGCTTTCGAATGGATGGTTTTTAGAGTAGTTCAGCTCAAATGACGCCTCGTCACGCCTCGAAGCGAGTCTCGAGAAACTAGTAATGGAGAACGATTAACCTATTGCAGAAGACACTTCTCAAGAAAGACTGCCAGGAGATCAACCCGGCGAAGTTCGAGAAGACTGAAGACATGTCCAACTTGACCTTCCTCAACGAGGCCTCCGTCCTGCACAACTTGAAGCAGAGATACGCTTCGATGATGATTTACGTATGGTTTTATTTTTATATTGAAACTTAGTGCTTGCCCTTGCAATGTTTCATGTTCATATAACTAATCCATATAGTCGTTAATTGAATTATCGCACAGAAAAAAACAAGTCCACCGGGCGGGATCGAACCCAGACCATCTCGACTCAAACCGGGAGCGCTTGTTACCATTACACGACGGGGACACTTTGCTATTCCGTGCGATAGTGTTATATGAAAGGCTCATATGCCTTGTTCTCTTAGTCACGCGTGCTTATCAAGCGATTGCGTCATGAATGGAGCGTAACTCCAGAGTTCACGATTAAGACAGAAGAGAGATGGAAGATGGATGATAAATCTTCAAATTCAAAGTTACACAGTTTAAAGGCAGTGACGCCTGGTTAAGATGACAAATGATTGAATTATCGTCCATCTCTCCTATCTCTCACAGGAATCTCGGGTAATTTATTGATTTAAAACTGTGTAACTGGATTTTGAATACAATCTTAATAAGTATCATCAGAAAGGTTTTTTGAGAGTATTGAGGAGGGAGAGTCTGGTTATTTCAGACCTACTCTGGCCTCTTCTGCGTCTTCATCAACCCCTACAAAATGCTTCCGATCTACACGGACTCAGTGGCTTCCATGTACGTCAACCAACGGCGCACCGAGATGCCGCCGCATCTCTTCGCCGTCTCCGATCAGGCGTTCCGGAATATGCTGCACGGTACGCGACTATTTCGAAGATAAATTCGAACCATTTGTACAATTGTAGAAACAGGATAGCGAAAGTTTTAACTCTAACATTAGTTCAATTTATTCTTTTGAGTGTCTAGAAAGATAAAGGTTTGTCAGTATTTAGAAAAAACTCAGACTCTACTTGTATGTAGGTTGTTTTTTTTAACTAGGAAATCGAATGTGATTTTAGCAAACACGGCTTCGAGGTGTCCAAGAAATTTTATATTTTCAGAAATATACATAGAATCCGCTTTATTATCTCCATATGTTATCTAAGAAATAACTAATGAGTAAACTTTTCGCGTAAAAAGTTCAAAATTCATACGCTGTCAAAATTCGGTTGAGCATGCGGTTCTCGGGCTCATTCAGAAATATTCCGGGTGTCTCAGCTCGCTAGCAAATGTGTTTAAACTTGGTTAATGACGAAACAGAGGAACTTTTCAAAAGCTCTGAATTAAGCAAGTCTCAGAACTTCATGTTTGTGCTAAACCAATTTGGGAGGCAAAGGCAAAGAATTGATTTCAGACAAAGCAAATCAATCGATGCTAATTACCGGAGAGTCGGGAGCAGGGAAAACAGAGAACACAAAGAAAGTCATCTCTTACTTTGCTCGAATCGGAGGCTCCGGTCAAGCAGCCGCTGAAAACGTTATTTCCACTTCTTGCTTTCTTTCCAGTCTTTCCCACCTTCCTCTCTCTATCTATTCCTCTATCTATCTATTACTCTTTCTCTCTCTTCCTCCTTTCTTTCCAGTCTTTCCCACCTTCCTCTCTCTATCTATTCCTCTATCTATCTATTCCTCCATCTATCTATTACTCTTTCTCTCTCTTCCTCCCATCTCTCTACCTCCTCTCTCTATCTATTCCTCCATATATCTATTACTCTTTCTCTCTCTTCCTCCTTTCTTTCCAGTCTTTCCCACCTTCCTCTCTCTATCTATTCCTCTATCTATCTATTACTCTTTCTCTCTTCCTCCTTTCTTTCCAGTCTTTCCCACCTTCCTCTCTCTATCTATTCCTCTATCTATCTATTCCTCCATCTATCTATTACTCTTTATCTCTCTTCCTCCCATCTCTCTACCTCCTCTCTCTATCTATTCCTCCATATATCTATTACTCTTTCTCTCTCTTCCTCCTTTCTTTCCAGTCTTTTCCACCTTCCTCTCTCTATCTATTCCTCCATCTATCTATTACTCTTTCTCTCTCTTCCTCCTTTCTTTCCAGTCTTTTCCACCTTCCTCTCTCTATCTATTCCTCTATCTATCTATTACTCTTTCTCTCTCTTCCTCCTTTCTTTCCAGTCTTTCCCACCTTCCTCTCTCTATCTATTCCTCTATCTATCTTTTACTCTTTCTCTCTCTTCCTCCTTTCTTTCCAGTCTTTCCCACCTTCCTCTCTCTATCTATTCCTCCATCTATCTAATACTCTTTCTCTCTCTTCCTCTTTTCTTTTCAGTCTTTCCCACCTTCCTCTCTCTATCTATTCCTCCATCTATCTATTACTCTTTCTCTCTCTTCCTCCTTTCTTTCCAATCTTTCCCACCTTCCTCTCTCTATCTATTCCTCCATCTATCTATTCCTCTTTCTCTCTCTTCCTCCTTTCTTTCCAGTCTTTCCCACCTTCCTCTCTCTATCTATTCCTCCATCTATCTATTACTCTTTCTCTCTCTTCCTCCTTTCTTTCCAGTCTTTCCCACCTTCCTCTCTCTATCTATTCCTCTATCTATCTATTACTCTTTCTCTCTCTTCCTCCTTTCTTTCCAGTCTTTCCCACCTTCCTCTCTCTATCCATTCCTCTATCTATCTATTACTCTTTCTCTCTCTTCCTCCTTTCTTTCCAGTCTTTCCCACCTTCCTCTCTCTATCTATTCCTCTATCTATCTATTACTCTTTCTCTCTCTTCCTCCTTTCTTTCCAGTCTTTCCCACCTTCCTCTCTCTGTCTATTCCTCCATCTATCTATTACTCTTTCTCTCTCTTCCTCCTTTCTTTCCAGTCTTTCCCACCTTCCTCTCTCTATCTATTCCTCCATCTATCTATTACTCTTTATCTCTCTTTCTCCTTTCTTTCCAGTCTTTCCCACCTTCCTCTCTCTACCTATTCCTCCATCTATCTATTACTCTTTCTCTCTCTTCCTCCTTTCTTTCCAGTCTTTCCCACCTTCCTCTCTCTATCTATTCCTCCATCTATCTATTACTCTTTATCTCTCTTTCTCCTTTCTTTCCAGTCTTTCCCACCTTCCTCTCTCTACCTATTCCTCCATCTATCTATTACTCTTTCTCTCTCTTCCTCCTTTCTTTCCAGTCTTTCCCACCTTCCTCTCTCTATCTATTCCTCCATCTATCTATTACTCTTTATCTCTCTTTCTCCTTTCTTTCCAGTCTTTCCCACCTTCCTCTCTCTACCTATTCCTCCATCTATCTATTACTCTTTCTCTCTCTTCCTCCCATCTCTTTTCCATCATCGAGTTTGATTCTCTTACAATTCTCTCTTTTTTCTACCTCTCTGTCCGCTTTAGCATTTTCCTCTTTCGCTAGAAATATAACATGCTCTGTTAACATGAATGGGATGCGCTATAATTATAGCGTGGGATACTTTTTTTTTAATCTAGAATGTATAAAAAAAATACTATTTTTAAGTGAAGAGTCGGGTTCATGGCTATCCGTGGTTTTTTATATTATTGGGTGCGCAAGAAAATAACCTCGGTTTTCAACCTTCTTTTTATTAATTATTTATTAAGTCAAACAAGAACCTCAATCAACAAAGTATTATCCATCATGGTTGAGTATGTGTTGTCATCTCGTGGGCAGATCGTGGATGCCCTTGTGGTAGAAAGACGGAGAGAGCGATTCGAAGAAGTCTTGCAACCATGATTTTACCTCAGCTTCGTTCTCAAATTTTCTGAATGGAGCGGAATAGATGGCAGTCAGAAGGTGCCATGTCGGGCGAGTACGGTAGATGAGGCATCAACTCCCATCCCAACTCCAACAGCTTCTGAACCGTTTTTTTCGCAATGTGTGGTCGTGCGTTGTAATGTAGGAATCTAATCTTGGCGCTCTCTTCGCCTCGAGCCACCATAGCTTGCTGCACCCGGTCGAGTTGTGCACAGTAGACATCTGCTGTAACAGTCATGTCGTTAGGTAGCAGCTCCCAGTAGACGACACCGCGTGAGTTCCACCAAACACACAACATCACCTTCATTGGGTGCAGTCCGGGTTTTGGAATCGCTTCTGGCAGATCGCCCTTGTTGAGCCACTGGTGCTTGCGTGTAACATTGCAGTAGGTCACCCACTTTTCGTCTCCAGTTAGCAATGTGTCCAGCCACTCGTCTCTTCTTTTTTAGGAGAGAAGTTGTGAGGCGGCCGCGACTCGTCGGTTCCTGTCGAATGGCCTCAGGTCGTTTAGCACCCATTGCCCGAGCTTGTGTACTTTACCGAGCTCGTGAAGTACGTCCTCGATGGTGGTGTGAGAGACCGCGAAGTGCTCTGCAATCTCGTAACAAGTTCGTTTATAAAAAGGTTTCGACAAAGGATCGAAGATCCTCAAGATCGAGCTGGCGAGGTCGTCCTGGACGGTCCATGTCTTCCAGCGTGTGGTCGCCTTGCTTAAACCGACTGAACCAAGCCTGGCACTGTCGTTCACTAAGGCATCCTTGCCCGTATGCCTGACATAATTTTCGATGTGCTGCGGCAGCGCTCTCCCCCAGCTTGAAGCAGAAGAGAAGAGAGGCCCGTAGTATCATTTTTTCGAGCTCGCACCGTTCAGCCATTTGAAAAGCTAATAGAATGAGATAAATGAGAAAAAACATGAAAGTGAGAACTTCATATACCTTTACTAAAGAAAGTTTTAGAAAACATCGGAAAAAATAATTGACTTTTTTTAAACCGAGATTATTTTCTTGCGCACCCAATATTTTGCTCTAGTGATTAGCGTTAAAATTTTTTTGGTGATCTTTCAAACATTTACGTATTTTCAAACATCTACTTTTCAAACTAACACACTCGTTGTTCTAGGAGGACACTCTCGAGAACCAAGTCGTTCAAGCGAACCCGGCCATTGAAGCATTCGGTAATGGTGCTACGGTGCGCAACTATAACTCCTCGCGTTACGGCAAGTTCATCCGCATCCACTTCGACACAAGAGGGAGACTCTGCGGAGGAGACATCGAACACTGTCAGTAGGGGATCAGGCGTACATTTATTATCAAGTTTTTTTATGGATGAACTCATGATTGCCCATTTATAATAAAGCTTCAGCGATATGAGCGAAACATTCAACAGCCTTCTAAAAATGGGCTAGCTTTAGAAGCCTGTGGAACGTAGTATGTGAGTATGCGCTTAGTCATAATTATCTTTTACATGGCGGTACTGTGCCTCAAGTTACTGTAGACTCCATACGTCTTTTTCACTCTTTTTATTCGGTAAATGATCAGGTTTTCAAAGAGTAATCGAATCGCAAGGTTTGGAAAATTCGAAAAAAAATTAGAACATAGTCTTCAATTTTATCCACAAAGTTTAGAACTTTAAAAGCTCGTGTATTCAAATACACAATGTTCAGGTGCTTGGAACACCTATTAGTATTTTGTGAGCTATGCTCTACATATTTACATATTATGTTGCGTCTCATTTTCACTCTCAAAGGTTTTCGAGGTGGATTTTTTTCTGTGAATGTTCGTCGAGTTTTGCTAGTTTTCCCAGTGAAAATTCTGAAATGAAAGAAAAGTCTGAAATGAAAGAAAAGTCTGAAATGAAAGAACTTATGCTACGAACAAATACAATGATTGACATGAGCTCTCACTTAGATCTTCTGGAGAAATCTCGTGTGATCAAGCAAGCCCCTGGGGAGCGTTCCTACCACATCTTCTACCAAATCATGACACAAAAAGCTCTCAGAGGTTTCTTTATAAACAATAAATTCTTCTTAATCAGATATGCCTTTCAATTAAGTTAGCGAAAGTAATCAAAACTGAATTGTGTTTATTATAAGAGACCTGTTATACCCGCACTTCCTAAAATGTATAATTGTAATCTCCCGAATTGCAGCCAACGTTCACGACTTTTTTGGGGGTAGTATAAATTGAAAGAATGTTCTAGTATAACCAGTAGAGATTGAAAGAATGTTCTAGTATAACCAGTAGAGACTGAAAGAATGTTCTAGTATAACCAGTAGAGATTGAAAGCATGTTCTAGTATAACCAGTAGAGATTGGAAGCATGTTCTAGTATAACCAGTAGAGATTGAAAGCATGTTCTAGTATAACCAGTAGAGATTGAAAGCATGTTCTAGTATAACCAGCAACCATTCCTTGTACGCAGTTGAAGTATGCAGCAGAAATACCTTTTGCTATGTTAGAGGAGAATTTCTCAAGGAGAAACGTGGGAGAATAGTTTAAAAAATCATGGATAATGTCTCCGGACATTAGTGTGCTACACAATAACTTATTGGGTCTGATGTTGAATGAAATTTTACAACTATAAATCGCGGAAAAGAACTCACTACCAATTCATTCTGAAGTTTCTATGTAGTTCACTCCGTTCATTTGTTGATATTAGGCTGTTGCAGAGAAGTACGCATTGGAAGATGACATTCATAGGTACTCCTTCGTATCTCAAGCGGAGATCACCGTACCTGGAATGGACGACGACGCCGAGTGGAAAATTACCGATGTTAGGAGTTGTGACTACTGGGAGAACATCACTCCTCAGATAAACCTAGTAGCGCGAGCATAAGAAGGGAGGGGTCAAGCAAGCAGTTGCTGCGATCGTTTCTCTGCACTAAGCTGAAACAATTAACGCTTCTTAGCACTCGTATTCATTACCTCAATCTAGTCTTTACGAATACATTGATAGAAAACGTATCAATGTGGTAGCATCTCTCGGGGCTGGTAATTCCAAAATTTGAGCCGTTTTCTCCAGTTTAGACAAGACAAGTAAGATGACTGAGTACCATTTTATAGTCAACACCTTTTTTAACTGCGATTGTATCTTACAAAAGTAAGAAAGAAGCGGACAGGATATTGACCGTTTGCCGAATTAGGATTGTTAAGACAGCTTATTACAGGGACCTAAGAGTAAACCAGCTAACTCTAGATACTTGAGCTAAATAAGTTCAGCCTAACAACAGTAGGTTCGCTCAATACCATAGCCTTACCTCATGACTGTAATTTAACCTCGCTTACAACAGTATCCTTCCAACCACTGTTCGCCTTCATCAAAGTTGAATCGAAATCTTCTTTTAGAACGCGTTCAATGTGATGCGCTTCTCTGTTCGTGAAAAGGACGACCTTTACAAGCTTTGTGCAGCCATCATGCACATGGGAGAGATGCGCTTCAAGCAGAAGCCCAGAGAGGAGCAGGCGGAGATCGAAGACATGAAAAGTACGGTAATCCGTGCACTTGAATAAACTATATGAAAATTCTGTGAAGAGTACGGCAGCCAGTTCATTAGAGATTATTCTTTAATTTCCTCATTGTTTCTTGACAAGGTCAATCAAAACAATTCTATAGGAAAGCCATGAGCAGTACGGTGGAATGAGCACTAGGAGTATGACACTGTTGATGTTGTGGGTCCGGAGAAAACCTAACAGTTTGAGTTTGAGTTTATTACGCAAGGAAAATGCGTGGTAAGGTATAAGGAAGGGGTCTTGCATGTGAGGGGAAATATGAGGTCGAAGGGGTCCATGTTGATTTCGGTAAGAACTTTCGAGTGATTGGTCGGTTTCACTCCAGTGGTAGGTAGCATTGTGTGGGTGAGGGACTAGGACTATACAGCTCCAAGATGTCCAATTCCTCGTTGAAGCCGGATTGCATCTTGTCCACTAGACGAAAGGAATAGAGCAGAGAGCGTATGAAAAGTCGACCACTCCAGTCATGGCGAACAAGATAGAATGTGCAATAGTCAGTACGATTAAGATGAAATACAGAAACATAAACACTATTATTTGTTTGTTTTTTTCAATCTCGAAGCTGTCATTCTAGACAAGATATCATTTCAAGTCATTTGGAATATTTAAAGTTATTTGACTTTCTGTTTTTCCTAGATGGAAAAAATTTCGACGAGCGGTTTTCAGACTTTCTGTTTTTCCTAGATGGAAAAAATTTCGACGAGCGGTTTTCAGACTTTCTGTTTTTCCTAGATGGAAAAAATTTCGACGAGCGGTTTTCAGACTTTCTGTTTTTCCTAGATGGAAAAAATTTCGACGAGCGGTTTTCAGACTTTCTGTTTTTCCTAGATGGAAAAAATTTCGACGAGCGGTTTTCAGACTTTCTGTTTTTCCTAGATGGAAAAAATTTCGACGAGCGGTTTTCAGACTTTCTGTTTTTCCTAGATGGAAAAAATTTCGACGAGCGGTTTTCAGACTTTCTGTTTTTCCTAGATGGAAAAAATTTCGACGAGCGGTTTTCAAAACGGTTTCAGTTCAGCTAGATATTTCTCAGAACGAACTCATAAAGTCGTAACCTTTTGATAAAGAAAGCTTATTTCAAAGCGAATTTCAAGGTTGAGCTGTTTTAGCAAAACAGTAAATGTTAATAGAACAAGTGAGGGATCTCTGTTATTCTCGTATCTCTGGTTGAGGCGCGACTCTCGCATCCAATTTGTTCGGTGTTAATGAGGAGAAACTGGTGAATGCGCTTCTGAGACCAAGGGTGAAGGTCGGCACGGAATGGGTCGCGAAGGGGCAGAATCAACAGCAGGTTTCTTACTTCCCTACCTCTCAAGTACAAATGTATTTGTTGTTTATAAATGTATCAGAAAATGCAAATGACTTAACAAAGTTTTGTGCTAAAAAATGTTAGCGTAATCATCGTTCGATTTTTCACTGACTGTTTAATCCATTGTAGATAATTTGGGTAGAGTCTTTTGGTAGATCATTCGAAAAATCTTATTGTTGAATATTGGTTGAGAGATTCGATCAAAAGAACCCGAAATGATTTCGAAAAGAGTGTTATACCAAGGAGGAATAAAAACTTCGACAGGTGGAATGGTCCCTTGGTGCTCTGGCTAAGGCTATCTATGCCCGAATGTTCCACTGGTTGATCGGTCGCTGCAATCAGACGCTCAGATCGAACGCTGCGTCATCTGCCTTTTTTATTGGCGTTCTCGACATCGCTGGATTCGAGATTTTCGATGTCAGTCTAATATTTTCTACTATAAAAAAAACTCTCAAAGTTCTATAATGATTTCTTCAGAAGCTTTTTGTTGATGAAGTAATCAACCGATTGTCATCAGGTATTCCATCATTCAAATAGTGCGGATTTTCCGGTGAAATAAAACATGTTCACCCGTTCACATTGAAAACAATTTAAAATCTCAGTCGAAGAAAAAGGCCTTTCAATTTTTACTTATAGAACTATTACATGCATTAGCAATGTGTCCAGTGGTTTAACACAAATTCACGGAGGTAGAGAGCGCTGAAGTTGATCATCTTCTCTCCCCCCCCCTCTCTCTCTTCTCCTCTCCCCCCCCTCTCTCTTCTCCTCTCCCCCCTAACTCATCTTCTCTCCCCCCCTCTCTCTTCTCCTCTCTCCCCTAACTCATCTTCTCTCCCCCCTAACTCATCTTCTCTTCCCCCCTCTCTCTTCTACTCTCCCCCCTCTCTCTTCTCCTCTCCCCCCTCTCTCTTCTCCTCTCCCCCAACTCATCTTCTCTCCCCCCTCTCTCTTCTCCTCTCCCCCCTAACTCATCTTCTCTCCCCCTCTCTCTCTTCTCCTCTCCCCCCTAACTCATCTTCTCCCCCCCTCTCTCTTCTCCTCTCCCCCCTAACTCATCTTCTCTCCCCCCCCTCTCTCTTCTCCTCTCCCCCCTAACTCATCTTCTCTCCCCCCTCTCTCTCTTCTCCTCTCCCCCCTCTCTCTTCTCCTCTCCCCCCTAACTCATCTTCTCTCCCCCCTCTCTCTTCTCCTCTCCCCCCTAACTCATCTTCTCTCCCCCCCTCTCTCTTCTCCTCTCCCCCCTAACTCATCTTCTCTCCCCCCCCTCTCTCTTCTCCTCTCCCCCCCTCTCTCTTCTCCTCCCCCCCCCCTCTCTTCTCCTCTCCCCCCCTCTCTCTTCTCCTCTCCCCCCCTCTCTTCTCCTCTCCCCCCTAACTCGAACCCGTGAAACAACTTTCGTTTTCTGTGATCGATCTGTTACGATCTTGACTCCAGTTATGTAAAACTGAATAAAACCGCAATGCTTCTAGCTATAGCGAGTCACGATCGAACAGTTCTTCAGTGTCAGTTAGAGGCTGCTAGCAAGATTCTTGTGAAGATAAACGAATGAGCAGTTCGATGTTAATTTTTCCATGGGCTTCGACGAAATACGTGTTATTGTACTGATCAGCCAAGTCGATAGTTTTACTAGGGATGAAATACTCCGAAAGCAACTATAACTGTTATACCGTTCTTGTATGTACACATATTGAGTTTTGAAGCGGAACTCTTTCGAGCAGCTTTGGATCAACTTTGTAAACGAAAAACTGCAGCAGTTCTTTAACCATCACATGTTCGTCTTGGAACAGGAGGTCAGTCCCAAAATGAGTCATAATTGGAAGAAATTGACATTGGTATAATCTGAGAAAGCGTAGTTTTATGAGTTTTGCGATTGAATAGAGACTTTTGAAAAGTTGGGAAATATAATCTTTACAAGTCAAGTTCAGTCAAGACTTCGATTGAATGTGATGAGAGGTCTACTAGTTGTTGAAGAGTTAACGTAACTAGACGGAAAATATGAGAAGATTCGGAAGTTTCGAGATTTTCATGACGAGGTATACAAGCATGATACACAGCTAAACTTATTCATTCCAATAAAAAAGTAACTAAGCCCTAACAGTTCACGGCTTTACTCATTTTCAAATGAAATCACAGTACAGGAACAATTGACAACATTGTTTACGACTGACTGATTGAAAGAGCTACTAAATGTTCTTTTAGTGCTTACAGCTTAAGGAAAGTGCGTACCCTGCCGCGAAGCGCGAGGAAGAATATATAGTTACCTGTAAAGTTCCACAAGCATTTTCTCAATCGATTATCCATGAAATCAAAAGATTCTACTCAAGGAATACAAGAAAGAAGGCATCGAGTGGACTTTCATCGACTTCGGTCTTGACCTCCAAGCCTGCATGGAGCTCATTGAGAAGGTCTTGCTTTGACAACCAATCTTTTTCAATGAATAATACCGTACAAGTCAGATCAGAATGATTACATGGTAGCGAAGAAATTAAAAATCAAAACTTATTTTGTCCACCAAAAAATGAGTTTTCAAGACTCATCTGCTTACATGGGGAGTACACAGCAAGGCAATGCCCAATTTCGATGAAGACTGCGGAGCATTTCGTCGATATTCGTCTTGTAGAGCAAATAATAGAAGAGTATGAGATGAGTTTGGGTAATCCAGACGAACTGTATGGTGCAAAGACAGATTAATATACCGGGGCTTAAAGTTAGTTAGAAGAGACGATCATCTTTGGAGAGTGAAAATACAATGAAAATATGTAAGAAGAATGAAAATATCGAGAATCGACTGGCTATCGGATGGCTATCGTCCCTATAGCTATCGGATGGCTATCGTCCCTATAGCTATCGGATGGCTATCGTCCCTATAGCTATCGGATGGCTATCGTCCCTATAATTTTTTCGAACCAGTGAGTTTATGGTAAATAAAACTCCAATTCTGATGAAATCAGATACTAGGATTGATTTTCGAGTTGTTTTTTTTTCAGCCTCTAGGCATAATTTCTATGCTGGACGAAGAATGCATTGTGCCTAAAGCATCCGACATGACATACGTTGACAAACTCAACACGCAGCATCTCGGGAAACATCCGAACTTCCAGAAAGTCAGACATTTTACATTGAACTCATTCGACAAAAATGCCTTTTTCAACCAGGGTTAAGATGTCAATTACCCAAAACATGATTAAACTATCACATCGACGAAAACTAGTCCACCGGGCGGGATCAAACCCGGCTTTCTCTGATATTCCAGTATTGAAGAAGGAGCGCATCACTTATTACGGGTTACCAGCTAAAGATAACTAGTCACGGGATACCAGTTGAAATCATCATAAGGATTTTTTTACTTTCTAGGCTAAACCGCCGAAGGGTAAACAGGCCGAGGCGCATTTCGCCATCGTCCACTACGCCGGAGTCGTACGCTACAACGCTGAACAGTGGCTGGACAAGAATAAGGTTCCACACCATTTTATGATTAGCTAAACCTGAATATTCTTAAATATTCTCTTTTTGCAACCACTGAAAACATCAAAAGGTACTTGATTAAGCCTCCTCAGTCTAAATCCACAGCAAACCAAGTTAATTCGACTCTTGTAGGTTATGAAATCTTATAACCCTGATCTTTTTTTTGGGGGGTATGACATTATTAGGGACGATTTGGGCAATATTTTTATGGCGAACAAGTCTTGTGAGAAGTTTAACATGCTGATTCATCAATCTTCATCGTTGATTACCTAGGTTGTTCCACTTATTTGCAGGATCCGCTGAATGATTCCGCAGTCTCAGTTCTGAAGACCTCGGACAAAGAAGGCCTTATCTATATTATATGGGAGGACTACAAAACGGCTGTCGATATTGAAGAAGATGCGGCTAGGGGTATGATTGATTCAGCAAGCATGGAATAAGATAATGAAAGAAAGAGAGTAGAAAATAGAAGAAGAGAGAAAGAGTGAGAATGTAAAACAGAAATAGAGAAAGGAAAAACATAGAGAAAAATGGAAATAAAGAAATGAAAAAGAGATAAAGAGAGGTAGATAGGAGCTTGAAAATGTATTTTATTTTCCTCTGTATCTTCCGTAAGACCTCTTTCGCCTCGTCAGGCAAGGCAGCAAGCGGTCGCCGCGGAAAGGCATCTTCATTCATGACGGTCTCCACCATATACAGGGAGTCGCTTTCCTCCCTCATGGCCATGCTCCACTCCACCCAGCCACACTTCATCCGCTGCATCATCCCTAATGAGAAGAAGCAGTCCGGACTGATCGACGCGCCTCTTGTTCTCAATCAGGTGACTATTCACACTTTATAAGAATGACTATTGATACTCTCATTCTTTGCAAGTATGATTCATTGTACTTTGAATGTACACTGAATTTTTTTTTGTTACACTGAATTTTTGTGTAGTATCAATCCATCGAGGCATGATTTCATTTCATCTGCTTCATGATCAAATGAATAAAACACTACAGTAGTGTTTTGTTCAGTCTTCGTAGGTTTCAAGTATACTTCTCCAATTCTAGTCCAAGTAGTTCGTGTGTTGTTGACCCTTGTTTAAAAAAAACGTATTTCATCAAGAATTTCTACAAGTTTCTTGTGTTTGTGTGATCTTTTGTTTTGAGTATACATTCTCCATCCTTGTTTTTTTCTTTATAAATTTTTATCTTCATTCTCCGAAAAGACGTTAACTCAACATCGTCAAAAAAACTTAGTTGACTTTAAAAGTATTTACCTAACTTTTTTAATTATGTATCTTTTCAACGATAAACAACCTTATATGTAGGATTAGCTTGTTGCCTCATCTCCAAATTAGACTTTATGAGAAATTCGAGGTAATTGAGTTGACTTGCAATGGAGTTCTCGAAGGAATTCGCATTTGTCGCAAGGGCTTCCCTAACAGAATGGCTTACGATGAATTCAGGTTGGTTTTCATAGTCGATTCATTTGCATTGATTCTTGATACTTTTCAATGAATTTTTCTTAAATTTTCGTGAAAATCATAGTTTAGTAATTTACCATGGATGATGGATGCACAAAATGAGCCTTTCTGGAGTTAGGCAACCAGCATTTAGTCAAATCGACTAAAAAAAGAACAATAAAAAGAATAAGATTCTAAGTTGGTCCCTGATCGGCTGGGAGCGGATTTTAAACTGAGACATCAAAACTTTAAGAAAAAACCTTATTTCTTTATTTAAAATTTGTCAGGTACCGCTATGCGATTCTGGCTGCCACCGAAGCAAGAGAAAAAAATGCAAAGAAGGTAAGTTTTTAGAACCGTGAAAAAACTTTAAACCTCAAATTTAATCAAATTTTCAGCAGTAATCCATTTCGGAAAACCGTTTTAGAATTTCTGTTTTGTGTCCCAGATTTGCTAGTGAAACTAATTCTTAAGAATTGTGAGTTTGCAGGCTTCATGTGCAATGCTATCGAAGATGGTCAACACAGATCTTATCAATGTCGACAACTTCAAAACAGGACAAAATAAGGTCGCATTATTTTACTAGGGTCGGTATATTGAATGAATAGTACAACTTCAACTCTATCATGGGGACATGAAGAACCTTTTAATAAACTTTTCTACATCGTTTCTGATAATGAGATCCTCAAAGTTGTCAATATGATTTGAAACATTTCAAAAAATTTTTCTATGGGTAGCAACGTGTAGATTTTTATCATCTGAATCAAAGTCTAAAAGAGCATAGTCTAATACAATTTTTAAGTGACGGGTTTTCTTTTGAGAAGTGTGAAGAAGGTTCGGGTGATTTACTATAGTTTTTATCAAGAAACAAAAAAGAGTTTTTCAATAAAGTTTCCTAAGGGTGTGTTCGATATTGAAGGTTTTCTTTCGAGCGGGCATGCTGGCTCGAATGGAAGAATTGCGCGACGAGGCTCTCTCCAAGATGATTATTAATCTCCAAACTGTGATCAGATGGTCAGTTCCAAGCTTGAGCGAAGACTTATCACTGTATCCTCCAGGATGTCTGCTCTGAAGAATTTCTTATCAATACCACTGCTCATTCAATTCGTCGCCTAATTTTTTTCCGCTTACTCGCGTGTATGTAGTTGGCCTAAGCCTTCATCCAGAAATTTCATAGGTATATAAATGAGCGTTTAGACGACAACTATCTATGTATGTAAATTGTGGAAAATTTTGCGGATTTTCATTTCATTCATAATAACTTCTCATAAAAAACTAGAAGTAAAATACAGATTTCTCAGACTGCTTTCAGCAAGTACATATGTATTAGCAAAGTGCACTAGGTGGTATGAAAGCGACTCCTACACAGAAATTAAGACAAAAGGTGTTTGGGCTTTGCTTACGGTATAAGCAAGATAAGAAATGAAAAAAATCGTACCAACTACTGTAGTATTACCATCAATTCCGTACCAGTACATAATTAATCAATTTTGTCAACTCTGTTATTTAGCTCCAAAGTTATTCATGGGTGTTTTTTATTGAGGTATATAGCTCAAAAGCACTACAAGAGAATGATGTTGAGCGACGACTCGGCGGCGACTCTTCAGTACAACATCCGCCTTTGGAATCAACTACAGTAATTTTATTACCTTTCAACTCAACTACAGTAATTTTAGTTCCTTTTAGTTATTCGATCAATAACCTCACGGAAATGGAGTAAGCTTTTATCCTCACAAGCTTTTATCCTTAGTTTTTCAACGCTTCTCATAAAATCAAGATTTAGAACTGATTGGAACTCATAAATGCTCTGAACTGTGTATCTCAGACTCGATTGCTGGAAACATTCTTGATATGATGCAGAGCTCTTAATTAGAAAATATATCTCTCTAATTTTCTCTCTCTCTTTTTTGTAGCCATTTTTTGAACTTTTCTTTACGTTTTGCCACACCTTGTGTTCATTTATAATAGCTGAGCTTTGCAGCTCCTGGCAATGGTTCAAGTTGTACCAGAGGATGAAACCGATGCTGAAGGGCATGCGGCCGAGGGCCGAGATGGAGATGCTCGAGAAGAGAGTCAAGGTTATGAACGTTGTGTAAACTGGTAGCTCAGTAGGTAACCGCAAAGAAGCTGGGGCGGATCTCGACCAGTCACCGACTTCCGCGCATGTTTCATTACTGTAATAGGATGCATAATTCAAGACTATATTGACTTAGGACATTTCTGAGGTTCTTAACTTCTTCAAAGTTGAGGGATTCTTTTCAAAAGCATAAAAGTTTCTTTGAGAATGAAATACATTTAGCTTAAGAACCCTACCTATTCAAGACATGTCACGTAAGAAATTTATTGAATCAAAGAGTGATTAAAATAGACTGAAAGTAATTGAAAAGTCATAATTCGATTCAGGAGGTTGAAGATGCTCACGCGCTCGCGGAAGAGCAGAGGAAGAAACTCGCAGAAGAACTCAGCAAGAAAAACGCCGAGTTTGAGGTTGTCTTCAAGTGTAAAAGATCATCAACTTGAGATCAAAATTGTCAATCCCACTGCATTAGCTCCTGTATAGCTCCTGTATGGTTCTGCGAAAACTCCGCGAGGATTATTTTGGAAACTGCTCTGAGTCTGTCATAGTTTTCGTATTTATCGTTTTACGATGCAAACGCTCAAAATTGTAGTACAGAGTTTCGTTAAAGCAAGACAATTAGAAAAAATGTGGGAATCGATGCATGTGACGCGTAGTTGCTTCGCCTGGCCATTCCAGGTAACCAACCCTTTCAGGAGACAAGAGGCGCTCTGGAGAGAGAGAAAGCCGCTCTTGCGAGGCGGAACAAGGATGTTGAGGTATAATTGAAGAATAATCACATGGGATGTCAATGATACCATGAACAAATGAAGTATGCAGCATTCAATCGCCCTTAAAAGTCCTTTCTATGATTTTTTTTGCGATTTTTGAAAAGAAATGAGAAAAATTATCTTTGTTTTCAATGATGTCAACAGAAACGTCCAATCTAGGTTTCCATGCTAAATTCGCTCATCCTTTTTGGACGTTGAAAAACAATATACTTCATTATCAAGGCAGACAAATACGCTTTGTTCAAATCGCCTCAAATAGTGTTTGAGAACTTCCAAGAGAATAAAATTAATGTCTGTCGGACATTATATGAATCTTTTAGAAGTATTCGTGTCAAATGGTTCGAACATTTGGACGGCTTGAGACGATTTCGAATTAATTCGGTCGATACTAGCAGTAAAGAGGAGGAGTCTGAGTAAGATCAGCTTTTAGCTATATGTATGTATAAATATTTTTTCTGCAACCATTTTCAGGCTCTTAGCAAAACCACAAATATTTTTTATTCTGCAACCATTTTCAGGCTCTTAACAAATCTCTAAGAGAAGAAGCAGAAGCCAGAGAACTTTTGGAGTGGAAGGCAAAGGAAGCTGAGAAAGTTGTCTTTTTTGAATATTTATGAACCGTTCTAAATTTTCACTTTGAAAATTGTTATGTGTCATAAAATTTTTTATACTTTTCTAAGAACAGAATAAAAGCTGTATGTGGGCTAATATCGAATTTTATAATCTCGATAAAAAGAAATAAAAAATCCTAGGAAAAAGATTTTTTAGGGGATTATTTTTAAAAATTTAATTAAGTGTATTTAAACGAAAAAAAATTCCCTGAATGTTTTTGCGAATCTCATTTTTTTTAAAATGAAATTTGTTTTTTTTTTAAAAAACACATCTACTTGTTTTATCGTTTCTAAGTGCATAATATTGGTGAATAAACGCGAAGCAGGACCGCGAACGAGAGAGAGCTGAGTTCGAAGAGAAGCAGAGAAGACTGCAGGCAGACGCGGAAATGAACGCGGCAGCAGCGCAGGTTGCTAACAAACTCTCGATTCAGGACTGACAGAAGCTATCCATTTGACTTATGAAAGTTCGTCAGAAGTGCGTCTTTTCACAGGAATTTTCCCCATTTGAGATAGAACAACCAGTTACTTTTTTACTGCTTATTACAGCTATTTTGTGAAGTAACGGGTAGTCAAGATTATCCGACGATGCGCTCAAAGTTTGTACCATCAAGATGGGCCAAAGAAAGACTGAGTTTCGAATTGAATAGCCGCCGTTTTCTCGAGGGTTGGAAAAGGAGAATGATGAACCAAGAGAGCCAAGAACAGGTACAAAATCTTCAATCTTTTGATAGGGTTACCGAATTCAAACCCGAGAACAACAAGTAATTTTTTAGAAGGAAATCTCTGGACTCAACAAGCAGATGAGTGCTCTGAATGAAGAACTCCAGCATATCGTTGCACAGAAGAAGACCCAGGTTCGTCTTTTTAAATGGAGATTAATCGAGGGGAGGGGCTGTACAAAAGAGACTTGAGAGAAATAGATAGGATAGAGATGAAAAAGTGAAGAAAAAAGATTCAAAAACATGGAAAAAACGAGAAAAAAAGAGAAAGAAGGGTAAGAGAGAAAAGGGAAAAGAGATTGAGAAGAAACATGCAGAAATTGAAGATAGAAATATTGAGAGTATCAGACAAGGTAGAGAGTGAGCGAGAGAGCGAGGAGAACAAAGAGAGAACTAACCAGACTGAAGGTACGAAAAAGGATTAAGATGAAAAGTTCCTAAGAGTAACATTCAAATCATAATTATCTTCTCTCTCTCTCTCTCTCTCTCTCTCTCTCTCTCTCTCTCTCTCTCTCTCTCTCTCTCACTCTCTTTCTTTCTCTCCAATTTTCATCAAATATCAATCCGAAGTTTTCAGGAGATGGCGAATGTAGAGCTGCGTGACAAGTTGAACGCCGCGGCCGCGAAGGAGGAGCGCCTGTTGGAGATGCAGGAAAAGCTTAAAGAGGACGTCGATGCAGCCGAGGACAAGGTTCTGCAGGAGAAGAAGCTTAAGGAGGACGCTATCAGGGGTTCGCGTCTTTCTCGGATCGTCTTGGTTGAAGGCAAAGTAAGGTTTAGAGTTGATGCAGCTGTAGAATCAGAGAATCATGCAAACAGAAAACGATGAGAGTTGTTCAGCTGTGCAATTTATATAATTCGTAGTTCAATTTCTCAAACTGGTAATAAAGTCTTCTAAAGTCCGCGGTCTGTCGAGTCTTCGAGAGCATTTTATCTAATAACGTCAGACTTAACCACAGAAACTTCTTCTCCAAGTCCAAATATGGCTTCATATCGAGAGGAAGTTGTGAGGTGCAACTTTTAAAATCTATCAGTGAGTGGGAAATATTTCTTCAGAAACATCAATCATTAGATGTTGTATATTTTGATTTCGCGAGAGCTTTCGACAAGGTCTCACACTCAGAGTTGATCAAAAAGCTTCATTACATGGGACTTCATGTTATTCTAATAGACTGGATTACTTTATTTCTGCAAAACCGTTCATTTAAGGTTCGCATAGAAAATGTCTACTCTGATTCTTTCCCAGAACTCAGCGGGGTACCCCAAGGGACAGTTCTCGGGCCCCTCTTGTTCCTCTGCTTCATCAATGACATTGAGAGATGTATTCCCTCGACTGTAAAGTTTTCCTTGTTTGCCGATGACCTTAAAATTTATAATGAGGACTCTGATTCTCTTCAACTATGTATAAACAATATCTCAAATTGGTCACGTGAATTCAAACTTCCCTTAGCTGTCGAGAAAATCAGCTGTCTCCGTCTTGGGAAATCTCAAAACGATTACTTCATTGATAGCTCGCTGATAAAAGTCGTTAATTTAGTCTCTAAGCTCAAATTCAAGCAACACGTAGAAATCATACGTGCTAGGACTCTGTGTAGAATTGCACAAGTTTTCAAAGTGTTTAGATGTTTGGAATTGAACGGTTACAAAACCGTTTACACCACTTACATCAGACCACTACTTGAATATGGTACAATTATTTTCTCTCCGAAAGTCCGCAGTAATAATTCGAAAAGGTTGGAATACCCTCAAAGACTTTTCACAAAAAAGCTTATTGTCGTTGTGGAAGTATTAGGTTGAGCTATCCCCAACGTCTCGCTGAATTCAATTTGGATTCACTAATCATTCGACGACTCCGTTCTGATTTATTGGTAGTTTTTCGTCTACTTTCTGATAGAGCGGATTGTCAGACATGCAAAAAAGAGCTTAAGTTAAGAACTGAAACCAATCTCCGCACTTCAGACCGAACCTCCAAATTAACTCTGATGAACTTTAAACGATACAATGATCCACATTCTTTCTTTTCTAGAGCAATTGCTTTATGGAATAAAGTTACAGATAATTTCAAAGAGATTCAAGATATCGAGGCATTCGGCAAGGCTCTAGAAGAAATCGACCTCTCGAATGTCATAGCTTTACCGAACTTTCTGTTGTCAACAGAAAGTTCGGTAAAGCTATGACATTTAGCAAGAGATGACACCAACGAAAATTGACCGTCTTATTCCTCATATTTCCCTTCCTATTTCATGATTCCATATAAGCGATGGCCTTACAAGCTATCCTATGGTAATAAAGAACTACAAATTCAATTTTCATTTTTTATCATGTATACATATTAGCTTGTCTTAACATAATTTATTTTCATCTGCATTTAATATAAAACTTCACGGCCTTGCATACATTTATTTTTACTAGTTCTATTACTTATTTTTACAGGAAAGAAGAAACTGGAAAATGAGCTGAACAAGATGATCGACCAACTCAACCGCATGAAAGATACAAATGAGGCTTATGAAGCTGAGGCGAGAAGGTATCAAAAAAAACTTTTTTCCATACTAAATTCTGAGACTACGTATGTAATTATTTTCCAAAAATACTCTTAGAGTCATTCGCTTCCACTTTTTCCCACAACGAATGTTACCCGTTCGATCTATTTTTTTACTGATCAAAACATTCCACTTTGATCTTGCGAGGGTTTTTTTTCGGATTTAAGAGGTTTAGATGTCAAATTTCACCAAGGCTTAGATGTCAAATGTCACCAAGGCTTAGATGTCAAATGTCACCAAGGCTTAGATGTCAAATGTCACCAAGGGGGGTTTAGATGTCAAATGTCACCAAGGCTCTACAGTGCTTCGCTAAAAAAGCTTATTTCACTCTCAATTCATCATTTCAAGGCTTGTTTCTTTCCACCGTTTTAGTTTAAACTTTGAATATGCCAACAATGTCAATGATTATAGTTGTATAACTGAAGGAGAGAGCTATCTATTCATGGTTGCCAAACTCTCCTGATTTAATGTAGCCCCTTTGCTTCTAGCCCCTAGCCACTTTGCTTCTAGCCCCTAGCCACTTTGCTTCTAGCCCTTATCACCCTTCTATTCCCAAGCCACTTTGCTTCTAGCCCTATCACCCTTCTAGCCCCTAGCCACTTTACTTCTAGCCCCTATTACCCTTCTAGCCCCTAGCCACTTTGCTTCTAGCCCCTATCACCCTTCTAGCCCCTAGTCACTTTGCTTCTACCCCTGAAAAATGAATGTTAAGACGCGACGAGGATATGGCTGATCTGAAAAGGAAGGCGTCCGGTGACGCAAATCTCATCGTCAAACTTCAGATGCACATTCGTCAGCTCGTCCAGAGAATCGAGGAATTGGAGGATGAACTGGATCAAGAGATGAAGCTGAGACTCAAGGTTGGCAAGTTTTTCGGTCATGTTCCAGGCAATATATGGAGGAATTTTTTTCTTACAAAGTCTTGTAACAAAGTGCGAGTGCACTATCTGTAACAAAGTGCCATTTTCTAAAAGAAGGACGGCTGAGTTCGAGTCCACCCCTCAGACTAGCTTGTTTCCTTGCAATACTTCAATCGCTTGAATGTGAAATTTATTCTGCGCAGCTGGACCGCCAACGGACTGAGCTTCAAGAGGAACTGGACGGACTCACTGAAAAGATGGCCGAGGCCACTGGGCAGCTCTCAGCCCAGCAGCATATCAATCGGCAGAGAGGAGACGAGGCAGACTTTTACTCGTATTGGAAAATCGAGACGAGAGACGATTTCTAATGAAGGAGCCGAGATCTTATTTTTCGAATAGAAAAAAAAGTTTCAATTCGAAAGTGAAGTCTCTTTATAAGACACGCTCATAACAAAAGTAATATAAATGAACCTTCGTGATTTTCGAAATTTCTACAAATTCCTTCAGGTTCGGAATCCTAATTTTCTATGAGAAAGTAGTTTTGGAACATAAAAACCAAATGAAGTTTGTACGACACAGTCTGAAGGTGTCTTTTTCAAAAACGAGTTGAGTCTTGCTGATGAATCACGTTAAAAGTACCAAAGGTTCTAAGAACTGCCTCTATTTTCCGCTCAGTAACTGTTTATTATGTATCTGTTTATTACGTGACGTACATCACATGGGTCTTATTGAAAGGAGAAATAAGTAAGGAGTTGGGGAACGGGAATTGGTCGAAATCTCTTAATAGTAGTCATTCTTGGATGTCAACAGACAAGTTCATGAGATTTATCGAGTTTTTCTCTCAGGTATTAGAGTAGAGAAACATTGTGAAGGTGCATAATGGGTTTCTTTTTAAAGATAAATTGCGTAGTATTTAAAAGATAAAGTTCTGCTTTAAGTTATGAATAAAAAATGCGAAAGTCTGTTTCGTCCCCGAGCCCAGTCAGACTTTCGCTCTCTCTGGGCGGGGCTCTTCAGTGAGTTCCCAGAGAGACCGTGATAGAGAAACAATAAATAAATTTTAAAAAACAAACTTAAATTGTTAAACTAAATTGTAAATAACGATAACATAGCAAAAAATATAAACAAAAAGGCATTTCCTAAAAACGAAATGCCAATAGCGTATGAAGTAGTGATGAGATATTTAATAACAGAAAAAGAGATAGGGATGGAAGGGAATTGAGTGATCAATGATGATACTCAATGTGTTGGAACTGTTCAATGATCTTTTGATTGATATTAATGTGTACTGTGTTATATTTTAGTGATATTTATGGGTTTTTGGTGATAGTTTTAATTAATCTTCCTAATATTACATGATCTTGAAATTGATTTGACCTGTAAGAGTCTATTAACATAGTGATTCTGTTGAGAAAGTCTTCTATGTGTTTACAGTTATTACTAAAACGTAAAGTTTCACTGTATGTGGTGTTAAGACCAATGTTGATAGGTATATTAGAGCTAAAGTGGGGGTATTTTATAACCTTATTTATTTATTTTATCTACACTTGTCAGTGCAAAAACAAACATTCAAAAACCACAGATAACAATGGTGTCTTTAAGAAGCAAAGAAAAAAAAGAAAAGAAATCTAAGACAATTCTTGTAACAATTTATTACCTTAAAGTTGTATGCATCGGTCTTGTTGTATAGTTTAAACTTTGTAGTACCATCTTCTAAGACTTCTATGTCTAGGTCAAGAAATTCAGCTTTGTATCTCTGTTGATTAGTTTGTTCTAAAGTAAGAGAATTATGATATACTTCTTTTGTAAAAGAAATGAACTCATTCAAATTGTTTGATATATGAATTAAATCATCAATGTATCGGAAGGTACAATTAAGTGAAAATCTTAAAGGGTGAGTTCCTTTTATGTCTTGGTTAATATAATGAAATTCCATCATAGCTAGTGTTAAGTCAGCTATTTGAGGAGACGCGTTATTACCTTGAGGTATACCTTTGTTTTGTTTATTGATAATTTGACTATAAAGGGCATAGCTATTGTCTAAGATATAAGTAAGCATTTTGTATATTTGAAAGGGAAGGTAAGTTCTACTTTCGTTGGTTTCATTAGTGTAACTGGTTTGTTTACCTTTAATTCTGATAGCTTGGAATCCACTATTTTTGAAACAAGTTTTTATAACTCTTTTTATGTTGATCTTAACTATGTCATGTGGGAGGTTGGTAAAAAGAGAAGTGAAGTCAGCACAGTATATTTCTTTTGGTTGATTCCCCGATAGTCTAAGCTCATGAAGCACGGGTTTAGTATTAAGAATAGAAAAAAGGTGATTAGTACCATTTTTTTCGCTTGTTTGTTTGCAATAACTTTTGAAATGTCTGGATAGATGTTTGAGAATTAATTGAAGTTCTTGAGATAATGTTTTGAGACTGCTGTTGGAAGCTCCGGTTATAAATCGGAATTTAACGGGATTTTTGTGCATTTTAGGTTGGTATGTTGTATATGTTAGATAAAGGAATAGGAATTTTGAGTTCTTTAGTTAGTTCCATGTGTTTATTAATTATGTTAAGGGTGTTTAAAGAAGGAATTGGTTGATAGGTTCTAGTATTTTCTGTGCTTGTATTCATCTCTTCGTTATTGTAGTGTTTATTGGGAATGGGAAAAGGGTTGAAGTCTATAAACACGAGAGAAGAAGCGACCATGTCGCAGCGAGTCAAAAGGAATAGGTTTTCCTCATGCTTTACCAATCAAAATTCAGTTTGATTGAGAGCTTTTTGAATTTCCATCATCCAAAGAGCATATTTGAATGTCACATCTTGTTACAGCTGACAACTCTGCAGCGCGAGTTAGAGAAGAAGAGCATCAATCACGAGTCGCAGCTCGCGGATCTCTGCTCCATGCAATACATCACTCTCCACAGTCTACGCAATCTCTGCGCTCAGGCTAGTTTTTTTAAATTACATTTTTTAGTTTATTGAGGTTATCACTGAACAACTCTCCCAGTTATATGTACATCATGTTGAACTGAGCTATTGAAGTAGAGTATGTCGTGCTATATAAACTGAAGTTTTCTTGTACTTTCTTGTATTGAAAACAGTTATTAATGAATGCATGAACGCTCAAGAAGAAGGAATTCTGTGGATTTACGGCAAAAGTTTGTTCGGGAGTCGTGAATTGTTAAGTTATTTTTCACCTTTTGTTATTTACTCTGAAAAAAAGTTTAGCTGACCTCATTTAAATAGGGGTTTCTTTGTTCAATTGGCTGAATGGATTACTTTGAGTTTGTTTGTGAATCGTGATTTTCATCTATTAAAACTGTAATTTACAGGCAAAAGTTCTGGAGAACGATGCGCTCCGCGTTTTAGAGACCCGAAAGTCACAGCAACTGTATCGGAAAAGCGTGGATAGTGAGGACGATATATGAGAGAAGAGATGCTCACTTCTCAACTACCAACGAAATTCCACGGCCATTCAATAGTACAACCAATCAATATAAACATCGATGCAGTCTTCTTCTTAAAGCCTATAGATAGCATTTTCGACTGTTAACAGGTTATTCCTAGACTATAGGCAAAGTGTTTCATAGGAAGTAGAGTTTATGGATGCTACACTTACACGATTCTACTGTTACCTAACTGAAAGTTAGCGTTAAAAAAGAGCGACGACAAAGAGGCTTAAAAAGTAAGCAGTGCGTTCAAGACAGTCATGAATCAGAACAAACTAGTTCAATTCTCAGGTCAACTTTATCCCCCCAAACTCCTTTTCGATTCTATTGAATACCCAGGGAAAATATGAAATGCTTCGATGCCTTGATTCTTTTTATAAAGTCGGAAGTTGTAAACTTTTGATTTTTTTTGGTACACTACCTTTTTTTTCTTGAAACGCTAGGCAATTCTCTCTCACAACTACATATCCCCTCGTGTGCTCTGTTTTCTGTCCTCTTTAAATTCTTCTAGTTTGTGAAATACACTTCTCAGCTATCGGAAACCTTCAGAAATCGAAACCTCAACCACATCAGGAGGTTTTAATGAGGAGCTTTGACTATCAATTGTTACAAGCTCTTTACACATGCTAAAAAGATCAAAACTATTATGATAATAAATTTACCTTTCTATCTGCTTTCAACTTTTTTCTCTTTTCTGATTACGGTACGCGATTACTGTATCTAATTCGAGTATGGTTTCTGCGATGTTTCGGCAGAATCCGCTATATGTCCCTCTCCTCATCAAACCATTTCTTCGGCTTTTTTCGGTGAAGAGTGGCCTTTGTTTCTCGAATATCTTCGGTACGGTCACTAATGCGGACAACAAGAGAGGGAGTGTGGTCGCTATATTGATGGTCCAACCTTTCTCATCTGATTAATCACCATGCGGTTCTGAGAAAACATCTAGAAAACACTTTCGTTCCTCAGTGCTGACTTAATTTCGATTTCCACTCAGAAAACATCTAGAAAACACTTTCGTTCCTCAGTGCTGACTTAATTTCGATTTCCACTCACCCATTTTCTTTTCTGTAGATTTCGTTCCTCAGTGCTGACTTAATTTCGATTTCCACTCACCCATTTTCTTTTCTGTAGATTTCCACTCACCCATTTTCTTTTCTGTAGATTTTTCGCATTTGCGTCGTTTAGAGAAATCTTTCTATGTATCAACTAATTTCCAGTGACTACTAAACACTTTTTCCGTTGAGATTAATCTCTCATTAACTTCCTTCTTCTTTCCTCCTTCTTGTAATTATGCTCCTGATGTGATGTTTTCATATAAATCATTTGCGAACTATTAAGCTTCGGTCTTGTAAGGCAAAAATACAGTTTTTTCGAGTATTCACGAGAAAAGATGGATTCGAGAAAACTTATTCCCATGTTTTTTCGAGTGCACACATTAGAGCCGTTATATTCAAATCATTTCCAGAGCATATATGTAAATATTGTGAAAATATTTTTTATGAAACGGCCTGGGTTTCAGTGAATGGGTAGGTTGGATACAGGTTGGAGATGGGAAACTGGGCGTGTCACTACGGTAATCAAAGTGAGATAACAAAGTGTTTCAACCGTTTTATAAACTCAGTTCACTGTTTGATACATTGCAATCATTCCTTCGTACAGAATGCGTTTTAGTCCCCAAAAATGTGGTCAATGAGGTTAGCTGGCAAAATTAGCCAGCAACTACCTTTTTTTTTAAATTTGCTAATTCTAATTTGAGAAAGGGCATTGAACAAATATCAGGACAGCTCGCGCTGAAAACTTCAATTTGCGAAAAACCGCTCTCGACAATTCATCCTAGTATTTTTCGGAAATCGAAATTGTACATCCTACGCGTTCAACCTCAAAGTTCGATCTAGACAGCACAAACCTTCACAGCTGGCTCGATGACAGTATGTACCAATGTAGCGATTGTTTTTTGCATAGAAAAGTTCCCAGCTTTTTTTCAATTTATTAGGCTCTGCACAGCAGGAAAGAGCAGAAGCGTTTCATACAGAGGCAGCGGAAGCAAAGATAGATTCGACTTAGTTGAGGAATGCAGTGAAAGCAAGTCATATGCGGCATAGAAGCAGCAGTCGTGTGACAGCGGTGCTCCGGAGCGGCAAAAGAGAGAATGCGACGGGAACGCAAAATGCCATAGGCAGAGGCGCCAGAAGTGAAGCTATAAAATGCTGGAAATCATGTTTAAGATTGGCAGGAAAGTATTGGAAGAGGTTGGGGAGCGGACAAGTCAAAACTATGGCGGTAGAGGTGCTTTGAGACGAGAAGTGGAGGAGGTGGAGGTAGCGGGAATTTAGAAGAAGAGATGGCAGAGGCTTTTGAAAAGCGGAGACGACGTGGGTAAAAATTTAAATTTAACCAGGGAAGCAGAGATGTTGATTAAGGAAGAGATATGAAGGTTGATTATAACAGTGAGTAGGAGACAAAGGTGCAGCGACAGAGTTTAGTGTGACAGAGATGAAAGGGTTCAGGCTGTGTTGGGGAAGGTGGAAGGAAGGGGCTGCTGAGTTGAAGGCAGCATAGGTAGAGAGATGTGTTAGAGATAAAAGCATTCGAGACAGAAATGAGAGTGTCAGAAGCTCAGAGAGAACAATAGGCGTTGCAAAAGTGAAGGGAGCAGAGGATCACGACGCAAATGTAGCGCTGCGACAGAAAGAGAAGGTGAAGTAGTTCATTAACGTTGAAGCAAATGTTAAAGCGAAGAAGGAATTAGTTGAGGCCGGAGAAGAAGAAGAGGCTGATGTACAGCCCTGAGCAAAAAACATGAGGCAAACAAGACATATACAGGTCTTTGAACTCATAGGATTCTAAAGCGGAAGTTCTTGAGGCAGCGAACGAAGAGGCGGATAAGGCAGTCACAAAGATGGCAGAGGCATTACATCAGGAGAGCAGGAGCGGTGCTCTGAAGCTACAGAAGCGGATGACAAGAGGACAATTTTCGAAAGTGACTGCTGAGTCGTAGGCGAAAGAATTCACGAAATTAACTTTTTTATTTCTCCTGCTTCTGTCACAGTCGCCTTCGTCAATCCATCTGCCTCTGCCACAGTTAACTCTACAATATTTCTCAAAATGAACAAAATGACACCATAGTTTGAAAATATGTTTATAAAAGACTGCTCTCCAAAATGATTCACCAATTCGCGAAGGTATCTTCTAGTTCAACTGTTGCGACCATTAGTTTGAACATTTGTTCCAGTAATTCTGCCTAACCCTGTAAGTATTACTTTTCTTCTCTTTGCTTTCTGAGATGAGGAAAAAGTTTAACTCACGTGAAGCTAAACAATATTTTTCGTTATAAAGAACCATAAGCATGTACGCTCAGGAAACAAATTCCTTGTAAAAAAAAAACAGTTCATTCGGGATGAATGAACTTTTAACTGAAATGAAACAGTTTTCCTCAAAAACGGAGAGTAGTTTGGGCTCATTGTTTTTCAAAAAAAATTAGGCCAAAGACTCCATTTCAAAACTTATCTTAAAATGACACATGGCTAAATAAGGGCAAAAGCTATTACATGCCGCGGGAACGAACTGTGCCCCTTTTTTTACCGATAAAAGCGCCTTACTACGCGAGAGCTTTTTCTCGCGTTGACAGTAGTTAATATTCCGCATCATTACATCGGCCTGTGCAAAAAGTAGTATTGGAACAGCTTCATTCATTTTCCAGAGCACATGTATTTGTGGTCTTATTGTTAATTCCGCTCTCTCTTTTCCCCAGACACTTTAGATGGTCCTTAAGTCTCCACTCTCTCATTTCCCCAGAGACTAATACTCCCTCTTTAATAAAAAAAAAACTGGAAAAAGCCTGCTTTTACACCTGTTCTGTAATCTCATTGTGTGTTCAACCATAAATGATCGTAGACATTGCGAAAACTCTGCGAAAAAACCATTCGCGAACAATTTGAGTGATAACGGGAAACAAATTCTTGTTTGGTATCTGTTTATTTTATACAATCAAGGACTAATATCTTAATCTCATCCAATATATTTATGAGAGGTTCGTTTAATTGCACTTCAAAAAAATTCCAGCGTCATCAAGGTTCATACACTTTATAATTTGGAATAAAGGAAATCGGTTAACAACCGAGCTGCAATCGCGATGATTCTGCTTAACCCTTTACACTGGAATGAGACAGAGAGACCAATAATAGGTTTATAAAGAATTGAGTTTTTGCAAAAACTCGGAAAAAACTTGGATATTTCTAGTATGTCCGCAATTGAGGTACTTCTCTGTAGCGATCGAGTCCTCAACTCAAGATTCCGAAAATTGAAGAAAAATTTAGTTAAAATTCTCTGTAAGATCTGACCGATCTAACTGTCAGAGCCATTATTCGCACAGTGAGTACAAAGGGCCTTTTTTAAATATATGTTTGTATATATTCTCAAGGACTGAAAACCATTGATGATTTTTTTAACAATGAAAACTCATGTAGCTCAGCCTCGTTTTGATCCGACTATAATGCCATTGGTCCAGCATTTGACCATAAAAGAAGTCTGTTGAAAGATACACAAAAAAACAAGATGAAGGCTTACACTTCAAGTGATCCTAGAAGAGGGATCGATTTCGAGTTAGGTGTGAGGAGTTCAAGCAGGGTGAGAGAGAAAGAAAGAGAGAGAGAGAAAGAGAGAGAGAGAAAGAGAGAGAGAAAGAGAGAGAGAGAGAGAAAGAGAGAGATATAAAAAAGAGTTATACAATGAAAAGGGAAGAAACATAATAGGTAGGAAAATGAGAAAGTAAGAAGCAAGAAAGAGACAGTGGATAGGAAAGAGAAAGAAAACGAGTGAAAAAGAAGAGAAAGAAGAGGTGGTAAAGAATAGCACTTAAAAGAAGAGAGCCGAGATTAGAGATGAGGGAAGTTGTTATACAGGTGAAGAGGCAGGGAAGAGCAACTGTTAGCCCTCACTCACATACTTGTCTGAGTATGCCAATGAACGGCTGATCTTCCACTCATTCATACTCAGTATTATTAAATCCGCTTCAATTTTGATATTTCTTCGCAAAACCAATTTCCTCTCGCCCGAAGCTTCAGGAGGTAAACCAAACAGAAGCTGGAAATCTCCTTGCAGCGCTCGAGTACCCAAACCCAGTACTCAACTCCGAACTTCATCTTGACATTAGCCTGCACGAACGACCGCTTTCTCACTTCTCAGAACTTCTTGCTGTTTCAAGCTTTTTTACTAAAGCGAGGTTTTCTACTAACGGAACAAGCTGTTCGAAAGCTTCGTCTGAGTAATTCGATACGATTGTCAGCTCGTAGTCTTTGAGCTTGTTCGAAAATATAAAACCTTTGCGCGCCTTATCTTATCATCAGCGCCTCAGCGTCTCTTCAAGTTTCTCATCTTGAAAGATGATGCGCCCGAACGTTTACATACGCCGCGACTCTGAGGAATCGCTCCCGATCAGACGGGACTCTAGAGAGGACGAGCTGCAGACTGCAGGCCTCCGCAGCACTCCACTCTGCCTGCTCATTGTGGGGCTCATCGTGCTCGCCGTACTCGCCGTCACTCTTCTCGTGGTTACTTATCTTGATATACTCTCGCCAATTGGTGATCGTGTATGACTAAGGAAGTTATATGCATACATATATGTAGTACCGTTCACAAGTATACGAAATACTTGCTTTAACATATTTGATTTCAAATTGTGCTTATAACATATTTTGTTCAAAATGTATATATTTTTGCTAGTTTTTATGTAACTCTCTTTTATCATTAAAAAAGAAAGAAACGTTATTAGCAGGGCTAACGCCAACAATTATCATTATTACTCAAACTTTTTTGATAATGTTTTCAATTTCATGAATAATTTTTTATCGTTTTATGTTTATGAACGGGGTGGGTTGTACTCAAAAAAGGCATTTGCATTTGAACCAAGATCGGAGACTTGAAAAGTTTTCCTCCCACATATGAACAACTTAATATTGATATATAGTTTAAATTTCGGTTGTTTGTTCATAACACTATTGACTCCCGATGATCAAACTCTTTTTTCGGCTAAGTTTTTTTAAACTTTAAGTATGTTTCGAGTAAGTTCAATAGAATCAAAACTTTTTCACGCAGCCACGGTTAGTTTGTAAGAAGGCTGATATTACAAAGAAGAAGTTCATGTGAAGCTTCGATGAAGAAACGTGGAATTGTCTGTTGTAATAAACATAACTAAGCTTAGAGATCCTGTTCTATAAGATGTTTTTCTATGAAATCCGCTTCAAAAACTTAGTAGAAAGTATTTTTAATGCAATCTTTAACTTTTTTGTTTCTTCTCGAATATTTCACTCTGGTTCTGAATTTATAATCAAATTGTTTTTTATGATTTAAACTCTATTTTGTAATCTAGTGAGAACTTATTCCTTATACTTGAAACTTCAGTTCTAAGCTCTAGGACTTTTTTCTGAGAATCAAGTCTTTGTTCTCTGGACTCGAGATTATTTTCCTCAGGCCTGAGACCCCACACTTATTAGAAAAGAGTATCCGCTTTTAAGACCTTTTCGCCTCTACTCCTATCATCCTATTGAGAGACTCTTAAATCATACAGGTTAGTAAAGAAGCGAGTTTTGGAGAACTAAAAAAAAACAAGTGGTCGCTTCAAAAAACTTTCACAGAGAAGTGACAAGAAGTGATTGAAGCCGCAAGAGTGTCACAATATGGCCAACCTCTCTTGAAGTCGCGAGTCAATCCCAACCTCTCACGAAGTCACGAGTGGATCAAGTCAACCTCTCGCGAAGTCACGAGTCAATCAATTTTTCAGCTCAACATCATGCTGATTCACACGCTTGACATGAGTTCGAGTGGCATGAAACTACTCAAGTTCTACTCTGTGCACAATCAGAAGACTGGAGCAGATGAGAAGGTTACGGAGTTTCTTTCACAACACTTTCCTCACTAACGGAAATGAACTATGTACATATATAGTTGGTAAAGTAGTGGTCAGGCACTCGCTTGCAATAAAGATAAACGGTCAAGCTCAAAGTTGCTCAAAGAACTCCTTTTTTCCGTTCGGTAATTAAATCATATGTATTTGGTGTCATTTTTGAATACCAAAAGTGATTAGTTTTTTTAATGCTATCTGTGTGATAAGGTCAACTTTCTTCTTCTGTTTTTTCTCAGTTTTTCTTTCACAAATCTTGACTAGAACCTAGTTTCATAAACATGAGCAGTACTCTATTAGGCAAGATATTAAGACCGTTTATCAAACTTTTCCGAGTTGAGAGAAGAGCAAGATTCACTTGAGAAAAAAAATAAGATTTACGTCTTTTTATTTGCTTGGCCCTTACTTGTCAAGTTTCCCTGAGCAATTTACTTTAATGACAAGGTTCTCTACATTTAGCTCTAAAGTTAGCTCTACATAAGTAATTAACTCTAAAGTTGATTAAATCTATCTTAATTTTACAGGGGTCGTATGCTGAAACAACCGCTCGAAATGTAAAGTTGATAACACAAAAATTAAATGAAGCCGCATTTCACAGTAGAAGTTCAAGAATAAAGTTCAGAAATAGATTGATTACAGAAAACCACAAAGCCTGCACTATTCCAGAAATTTTTAAGGCCTAGACTACAATGTTTTAGTGCTAAAAGTTGTCTCCCAGATATGGGATTAGACCATCTGGTCCTCTTTATGACCTAGAGTTTAGTAAAAAGGCTTTCCATGCGGCTGCAAAGGCCATTTGTGATTACAAGGCTAGCTGGGAAACGGCTGCAGGTAGTCCATTTCGGAGGGAGCGAGATGGACTTGGGCAGCGTCGTGTCCTCTTCCGGAAGAGTTGGCGGCGGCGTTGACAGCGACCTCAACGTCTATGGATCCAGGGTTGGTCTGACGATTCCCACCACGGGTAGTGTGTCACATTCGAAATTGACATCGAATTTTGAAATTGACATCGAAAGAGAAGCACTAACTGCGTCTTGAGACAATTTCTAGCGTTATCTGATGCGGAAGCCAAATTCTGTAATATAACTGAGCGTGACACCTCACATTGAGAGAGCTACTCACATTGAGAGAGCTATCATCGAAGTCGAGAACTACTTTGACGCCAATTCAAAAAGCTTCCCGAAGAAACAATGAAATATAACTTTATTTGAAATTTATCAAATTATGTCAATAAAGGCTTGTTGGTTTCTACGATGATTAAACTATCAATGCTTCAGGTGATTATCGAGGGAGAACCAAGCGGGGCCAGACTTACACTTCAGGAGACCGGTTGCAAATTCGAAATGGTCAAAGACTTTCAGGTACGTTCACCAAAATTTTAATGGAAAAAATTAGCCTCTGTTTCTTATTTTTCAAAATATGTTCTAATCTTGTGAAACAGTTTCCATGTTTTATAGGCTTATAAAAGTCGTCCAAATGTTCACTTCGTTCTTGTAATTACAGATCGTCAGTTCGCGAAGTGGTCGGCCAGTGTTTTCTGCGCAGCATCCACTGGTGATACTCGATAAGAAAATCAAAAAGATCTCTTCCGCCAAGATTGTCACCAATCTGGTAAGTCTTCGCCAATTTTTATAGTTTGCTGCTGCTGTGAGGGCTCTAATCAGTATTTACAAGTGACAATGCTAGGTTTCGCTTCGTCATTCTCCCTAATGTTTTGTCATCAATGGTCCACGGTTTCAATTCGTAGTTCAAATGGTTCTCAAAGTCAAAGTAGAGTCAAACATGGGTCTCATCCATGTTATTAATCTCAGGTGCGCTCATCGGTGAATGAGAAGCTGCGAGTTTCAGTCGAAGACATCAGCGTAAGAGGCAACGAAGCAGTTCGTCTCGAGGCCAAGAACATTCATTTCGCTTCGGGAACCGGCATTACGTTCAATACCACGGTTTGTTGATTCGTTATCCGATAAATAAAATCATGCCTTTACTTTAAATAAACACTCGTCTTCACTTTTTACAGCTAACTCAAACTCGGCAAATCTTGAAATACACTTGTCTCGTCTCGTCTCAAAATAGTCTCTTCACATATTAAGACACAACCGTCACATTAAGAAATACGCCCGCCACATTCCAAAATACGCTCGCCATATCTCAAAATACGCTTCACATCTTGAACTGGGTCTCTTTCACACGTCCTGCCACTATGTTTTCAAACCATGATGTGCAGCTTTATAGTACTATTGAGCATTTAATATTATATATTTGTTTCCAGAAATCATATTATTTGGAAAAGTTATCAATCGTCTCTGTTCCCTAACACACACATAGTGTACATAGGTCAACATATTTATGTAGGTGTTCTTTCTCTTTGAATACTGTAGTTTTGTGATTCTCGACCGAAGCACGTTCACCAGCTTCTGCTTCCAGCGCGACGGAAGCCTCTACCTGCGCGGAAGCGTCTTCATCGGCGGCGCTCATTCCGGTGTGCCTCTTTCTCAGTCGCCTGCTCTGAGGGCGTCCATCGACGCCTTCCGCGTGTGTGTATGCTCCTCGCCTACGCACCGCCTCTTCGTCGTTCCCGGAAACCGCGGTTGTCTCGCACCGGAAGACATCTGCGCATGAGACAAGGCACAACCAGCCACGCAGTCTTTTGAAGAAAAAAGACGCGTCTGATCAAATCGTTTCTTTACGAATGGAATCATTGACTCAGCTTCAGTCGAAAAATTTTCCCGATTGGACCATCTCACTCGCAGATTTCACCAACGACATGATCTCACCGATGATCGCATCACATAAACAATAATGACTGCGCTGATCCATTTGGCTCATGAGCGGATAATCCGGTATACATCTGACCCAACACGCAGATTGCGTTCCTCAGACGAAGTGACTGGTCATGAATGCAACCTTTCACCTTACGGCAAACCCATGTCATTCACTGCCGACACATTTCAATTGTTTCCTTCTCATTTATGTATGTAAATATGCGGTGTTTTGATACTTGACAGATAAATCATATCTTTATTGGCTTTATTCATACTACAAAGCACATTAGTCTTTCAAGGAAAATAATTCCTAGTTGACGGCGACTCTTTTCGCGAAAGATGGGTCGTGAACCACTGGGCCGCCTCCTGTCTTTCTCAAAAGCGGCGGCGATCTGTAAGATATAAACCATAATACAATAAATCTTCTCTGGGTCTGAAATTATGTTAGTGTGGGCTGACTATCGTGTGAAGGATCCCAAGTTCAACCAAAACCTTTGACAAATCCCTTCAAACCAAATGAGTTGGGAAATACTGTCAGTGCTTGCATAAATTCGAATCTCTTATTGCTGATATATATATATGCACCAGAAGTAACCACGTAACAGCATCTGATTTTACGAGTCCGTATTTCATCTAACGGGAACGCGTTAGATGAAATACGGACTCGTAAAAGCGCGACGAAGATCTTTTTCTCTCATTAACGAATTTAAAAACCTCGTGACAAAAATTCTAAGAAAAAAGTCTTTCTCTCTCTTTACGATTCTCTCTCCCATTAGCTCATCTCATAAGATGACTGACTGTTTTTCGGAGAGATAAAATCGGTATACTAATGAACAAACTGGGGACAATGATAAATCAAAAAAGGTTAACTAATAAATGAACTCGGTATACCAGTTGGTAGAACCAGTATACCCTATACTCTGAATATTAACCTAAGCGGGAGCGGCGGTGCTGGCAAATCACCCAGCTCTTCTTCGTAGTACTTGTAGAATGACCTGAACATCGGATCGAGTTTTCAGCAAAAACAAATTATTCAAACAGATCCCGCCAGCGGGATTTGTTCAATCGCCGACGGGATAAACGCTAAGATATTTTACTGTAAAAATTTGATTCTGCAAATGTTGGGTCAGCACTCTGTATGAATTTAACATAAACAACAAAAAATTTTTTATTATTCATAAAAAAACTAGTCTGTATCTATTTCTCTATCTTGCTGCCTTTCAACTCCCTATCTTTATTCTTCCCTTTCCCTCTTCTCTCTCACTCTCTCTTTCAAGTATTCTCATTCACTAGAAAAGCCTAATCTATAAACCGCCAAATTGTAGTGTAGACAATATTTGTGATAGAGAATCAACAAAAAAACGTTTCCTTCATTTTTGAAGCATTCATTGACTTATTAAAGTGTGATACAATATCAAAATTTTAGTATAGCTCGTCAAAGGAGGGCGATGCCGGACCGGCCTGGGCATGCCACCGGACAAAACATCAGCCTATACTCCGCCATACTTTTCAATGGCGAGTCGAGGCGCCAGTCAAATAGCCTTTTGCCTATCTCCGGTCAACGACAGGCGAGACGTCTCTACTCCCACCCAAAACGATGCTAGGCCGGCTTGACCCCCCACTCACAAGGCCTATAGCATGAACAGGTTGCTACAACGATGACCGCCTTCACAGTGTGAAGCATGACAGTCTCAGGACTGCAAAGGACATCAAAACCCTTCTCCGGACGCATCTTGTCCGAAGAACACGAGAACTTCTCTCATTAAAGAGAGTGTTCATAACCAAGTCTTCCATGCGAGATGCTTGCCGGCAACAACAACAACAAATCAAAATTTTGTGCTCGAGATCTACCATGAAAGAACTGACCTATAAAAGGCAAGTTGGCCTCCCATGTACTCGAACTCCGTCAGCTTCCTCACTCCCAAATCTGCAAGGGTCGGCGCTCCAGTGAGCACGTCACTCTGGCCTTCCTGAAAGTCCAAAAATTTAGGTCTCCTTTCTTCTTCCAGAAATTTCCGTCTCTCTCCTCTAACACGCTTTTAATTACTCTGAACTGCCCCGTCTCAAAACTTGATAATTTTTACAGTTCAGAAAAAATTCAGGTGTTAAGATGTTCAAAAAAATTCAGAGAAAAATTCAGAAAAATTCTGTCAATGTCAATATGGTGAACTAAGATCCCAAAACATTAGTAAAATGGCTAAAGAGCAAAACATGAGAATTGGGGATAGTATAATACAGCAAAGACGATTAAAATGATAGTGAGATTTACGGTCTTCAAATTTTCAGCTAGACATTTTTAAGGCAGTGATGCCTGGTTAAGATGACAGCGAATGTTTTATTTCACCCAAACCAGGAAGGTTTCTTAAAATTGATACTACTTGTACTTCTTCAAACCTTTCTCTACTACACATTCTATCAGTAACTCAGCGTATGGTTACTGGTTCTCACCAGTTGAATCTCACCTAAACTCATGAAAATGCGAAAACCCATCTACCCATCCTCACAAAACCCATCTACCCATCCTCACAAAACCCATTTACCAATTTTAACAAAACACCTCTGTTGCGGCAGTCGACATCTGTCAATGCTTCGCTACCATTCTTAACAAAAAACAGCAACATACCACAAACTGCATCCATTCCCGATTGAGCGGCACCTTCGCTTTGAAGAACCTACCGTACATCTCGGTCGCCAGAGTCAGTGCCATGAAGTACGGGTCTGGGATACCGTGGCGACGGTAGCTGAACTTGCGCGCTATCATGTACATATAAATCGGAAATCTGTTCTCTCAATATTCAGCTCAGCCGAAAAGCGCCGCACAATACAGTGTCGGGAGTGTCGGGCATGCGCTCTTACTGTACCGAATAGAAAACCACAACTTAACCGCCATGTTTCGAACTGACACCTGGTAATCAACATCCAAGACGGGAGAGCAACTCACTTGAATCCAAAGTTGGGTAGACAATGTGCTTTCTTGTACATGAAGTCGATTAACTCCGAGAGTTGATAGCAGTGAGGACCGACGAATTCAAACGTCTTCCCTAAAAAAATCATTTACCATGGGATTTCTGGTGACTTCATTAATCCTTGCAAGCCGGGGTTTTTTGTGTGCAAGAAAAAGGTACAGACGCCCGCCAAAGGCGGAAAAAACTTTTCCACATAAGGGTCTCCTTATGATAAAAAAAACAGAGGCCCTAGAAAATTTTTTTTGTTGCTTTTAAGGGTCCCCCCTTATGATTTGGAAAAAACATAGGCTCGCCGACAGAAGGTCTGACATGACTATTTAACCCCTGTTTGCAAGTATGTTCCTTTCGGTATATATTCTGACAAAACTTTTACTAACTGCAGTAGACTCGCCTCTACTAACAGAATGGAAAATTATAAATTTATCATCTCCTTCAAACCGACTTTATTCGCTCTACACTCGATGATAGATTGCTGTGGACGCATTGCTAATCCACATCCTCCGCATTTCATTATCAAATTCATTAGAAGCCTTCGCATAGCAATATCATACGACTTTGCAATGTGTTCTCGGTTGAGTCTGGGTTCTACTCCGGTGGAAAGAGACGGATGAGTTCGATCCAACCCCGTGGACTTGCTTTTGCCCGTGCGGTAGTTCAACTTTGAACTTCTGCTTTTGGCAAGCTGCTCAAAGAACTCTCCAGCTCACCTACGGCAGACGGATCTCGCATGATTGTGTCGATGCCGAGCGCAACGTCTCCCACCTGAACAGCTCATCACCAGTAACTGAATAATGACTCTAAGTTGAAAACATGAATATATGTAGAATACTTTCAATGAAGTTGTGGCAATTAACAAAGTAAGGCAAGAAGCCGTAAGGCATGAGGACGCCTTGAGTGAGGCCGCGCGTTTTATTTTTTACATTAAAACATATTTTTACATTAAAAAAACGCTTAGGCTTAGTAAAAGTTTACGCTAACGAGGCCGTACGGCTTAGCTAACGAGGCAGAACAGCCAGGCCGTGTTTTAGGCGTCCTCATGCCTCACGGCCTCATGCCTTACTTTGTTAATTGCCTGAAGTTGTTGTGCTTGGTTAAACGCATCGGATGGTGAATCCGGAGACAATACACTTATGTTCTGTGTCTTGCCTAGTTATGCGTTGGAGGAAACAGGAGAAGAATCGGACGTTTCGCTTTATCAAAGCATCATCAGCGATCAAATAGAACTTTAAAAACCAATGGTGAGCACGGCAACAATAATAATAATAGTCGAAGAGAATAAATTAATTACAAAAAAGAAAATGTTCTTTCTTTTGAGAACTTCATTCTCCGCTGTTTACATGATGTTCATCATGTCACGCTTTATGAGTTGTTAATTAATTCTCTGGAAACTGTTTTTGCATTGAAAAATGTAGATAAAATATATAAATAATAAAGAACTAACCAAGAAAAGATGAGGATAATATGAGTCCACCTCTTCTCGACTCATATTATCCTCATCTTTTCTTGGTTAGTTCTTTATTGTAATTAATTTATTCTCTTCGACTATTATTATTGTTGCCGTGCTCACCATTGGTTTTTAAGGTTCTATTTGATCGCTGATGATGCTTTGATAAAGCGAAACGTCCGATTCTTCTCCTGTTTCCTCCAACGCATAACTAGGCAAGACACAGAACATATATGTACAATTCTTTTTATTCTAATTGAAAAAGTAAAAAGAAATCTTCATGAACGACATATCGCATCGACTTTTTCTACCACTAAGAAAATAAGTCTTCCGTAAAAGTTTTCTCAACGATTCTTCTTTAGAAATACATTTCTCACCATTGAGATTACCAAAGAAAAACACATTTGAACTATATTAATATTAACTCGAAAAATTTACTGTGAAACATAATTGAGTGAAAAAAATTTTAAAAATACAAAAACCGATCTTTTTCAGAACTATCCTAATCCACTTGAATCTATGGCAACCAGTTTTTTCTCCTGAAAAAAGTCAATAATTGGAGCCTTATAGCGTAAAGCACAGCAATAATCCTTTCTTGAATAACATTTGGAGCAACTGAATATCAAAACGAGGCTCGCACCCAAATAGGCATCTTGTATGTCTCTTCGCCCTTCTTGTACAAGTAGACCGTGTCCAGCGGTGTTTTCCTCCATCTGCTTACGTAGTACTGTATGAACCCATCCATCTCACCGTACCTCCAAGCATGCAAAGTAAATTTTTTTTACTTGTTAAACGAAATGTGCATGTCTACTTTCAGTATAGAATGTATATACTTATAGTAAAAAATTATTTATATATAGATATATACAGTTTATATTAGTTTGTTATGTGAAGCTTACTCCTCTCTTTCTTTTTATAAATCTCTCATTCATTCTTTTTAAACCGTTCTGTGCCGCTCTTTCTCGGAGACCTACAACCTTTCATCCTCTATCGTTGTTGTTGTTGTTGTCTTGCCCATAGGTCCTGTCGAGGGGAGTCCTTTTGGGATAGGTTGGTGGTGAGGATCCTTTTGAGTCCGGAGAGATTTTCTCCGTCTACACTCGCACCGCAGTCGGCGATCCTCTTGGCGAGACCCATTCGTTAACCGGAGAAGGGCAAGAGGTCATTTTACTGGCGCCTCGACTCGCCATTGAAAAGTATAGCGGAGTGTAGGCTGATGTTTTGTCCGGTGGCATGCCCAGGCCGGTCCGGCATCGCCCTCCTTTGACGAGCTATACTACCCAGTTTTGGTCCGCGGCGGAATTTCTCCCGCTACCTCCCAGCACGAATTCTTCGTAGGGAGGCGTCCCTCTATCCGCCACTTGAGGTCGCGCTCGATTCTGAACTGGATGATCCGGCTCCATCCGTGACAGGCTCTTAAGGCTGTAGAGTCACGAATGGCCACTGTTGCCAGTGTGTTTATCCTCTATCAATCCTTTTTTTAAAAATCTCTTTCTTCATTTCTCTTTCTCGGAGGCAAACAACAATCGTCGTCTTTCTGGTTCCTAATCTAATTGAGAGTTTGGACAGTGGCCCGGTATAACGCTAGACTCTGTCTTCTGAGCTAACATAAACCTTAGTACCTTTTTTGATTTACTATCAATTGTGAACTTCCTTTTTAAAAAATCAAAGAAGTCACATGAGAGCTGGGCGGACGATGGTCGCGTCTGGGAAATGTTCCCTGACAGCTTCTTCTCCCAAACCCTGCAATGTGGTTATCAACCAAAATAATACATGAAAACCATTTCTCCAGCCTTGCTGTTTTCAAATCGATCCAAAATCACAAACAACACTACAGCAAATCATTATTATCAAATTAACATCCAAATCCTGTGAAACTACTCCCCGAATTCTGCCATGCTATGGTCAAAGTACCAAAATTCACAACAAGTCACATGAACCCTTTCCTTTACCGTGAAAACCCGCCTTCGTCCAACAACCGAGCACGCTGACTTACGTCGGCAATAAAACATGAAGATAGACCTGCTAGGCCTGAATTACGATTACTGCCCTAAATATATAATGTTTCGTGGTGGGAGTTACCTTGGTTCGCAAGAACTCGCTCTTACGGACGAAGAACCCCTTGGGCGGCTCAGGATTCGCACCCAAAGCGGATAAGTGGATGAATCTAGAAGAGGAAGAAATCGATATGCGTCTACAAAATTCGATCAATCCGACACGTAACTGAAATTAGACATTGAACGCACTCAGAAGTGAAAACCTAGAGACATTTATCGCCCTTAGAAGCCCATGCTTCATTTAGTTGTTTCTATCATCTTCTTCAAACCATTTTTTTTAATGTTTGAAATATATCAATGAATTCCCAACACGATAAAGTAGGTGTAACTGATTCTCCTCTCTGTCGCTTATGTCTAGAGGAAGATCACACTAGTTCACACTTGTTTAACTGCCGTTGTAACCCCACTAGACTTAAGCCGCCAGATCTATGGCATAGACCTGTTGATGTTTTAGATTTCATTGCCGCATGAATGGAAGGAAGGATGGAAAAAAAAGCCAACCCGAACCCAAAAAAGCGAAAAGAAAAGAGGCAAAAAAAGAGAAAGAGAGGAAAAAAGAGAGAAAGAGAAGTGAATGTGTGTGACTGTGAATGCAAGCTTTTACAGTGAACTCGTGAACTCCTATAAACGTCAAAGGAAACCGCGCGACCAAGAAACAACAACATAAGAGCGTCAACAGCTTACCGTACTACTTCCGCAGAAACTCTTAAAAACCTTAATCATTGAGCGAAAACCGAACCCTTGACCTCCTCCGCTTATTAAACAAGAGCTACGAATACACCCAATTGTTTTGCTACCAATACCCTTCAAGTAACTTCACCTCTCCACTCCCATTTCCTTGCTAATTCGAGCGAGTCTTTTTGCGCCTTCTACGTGTGTGTCCGTATAGGAGTAATTCTTGGTTGGCACTCGAGTGCCGATCATGTTTATCACCACGTTCGAGTAGCGTAGGGACTGAAATCATAAATAGATCACATCTCAATGTAGGTCACCTTAACCTGTCAAAAAATGGGATAAACACGACCGCTTTCCGAACGGGAGGCCTAGATTAATCATAAACGAGCTAGAAACGAAAGAGATCGAAATATACAAGAGGTCAACACTGTAAATACTTTCATTCATTTATTCCGTGCACATAAACTATATATAAAAAGATACATTCTATCTTGTTCGCCATGACTGGAGTGGTCGACTTTCCATCCGCTCTCTACTCTATTCATTTCGCCTAGTAGACATGATGCAATCCGGCTTCAACGAAGAATTGGACACCTTGAAGCTGTATCGTCCTAGTCCCTCACCGCCCTACCACACGATGCTACCTCTGGAGTAGGACCGACCCCTCACTCGAAAGTTCTTCCCAAAATCTATTTCGACCTCATATGTTACCAACTTTTTTGACCTCATGTTTCCTCTCACATGGAAGACCCCCTTTTTTATACCTTACCACGCATTTTCCATGCGTAATAAACTCAAACTCAAACAATCAAGACAGTATTTAGAAAATGAGCATGAAATGATACGAAAAACATTTGAGGTTCTTAATACTTACTTCCATGCACCTCATCCTTCCAGAACCCCAACTCAGATTAATTTCCCTTTTTCTTCATATTTTTCGTACAGATGTCCTATGGTCAAAATCCTTACAAGTTAAAAAAGAGTTACAACGATTTACAAGACCAAACTGCAAAATCCGAATTTCTGCTTAGCCTTCACAGTTTTAACTTCAATTTTCTTCAAAAAAACAGAACGAGGTGAACTAATATGTATAGTTTTTGAGATCACCTTTCTGATAGATTCTTCATCTTTCAGCTCGAATGGGAAAAAGAGAATCTGACCGAGTTCCCCGACCACCTTCAGTTCACGCACGTAGTATGGGTCTTGTCTGAAAGACACGGATTTATAAGATGAGAACTTATCGGATTTTTGAAAAGTATTCATTTCAAACTTTTTCAATTTTTTTGGGATTTTGAGTACTTTTGAAATTAATGTACATCCGTATATACAATATAGATTCTCAATCGAACTAGCCCCAACTATTATACTAATTATTGTTTTTTCTTCATTTTAAGACTATAAAACATCAGAAAGAAGCAAAATCCAGCACAAACTCCTACATCGTTATCTGCACATAGGAAAAGACTTCAAGAACAAAAAACAACCGCTCCGTCAAGTAGGGAGCGGGGGGGGGTCAGAAGGGAGCGAGGGGGGTCAGAATGAAGATAAGCGAGAGAGTCTTCACAGTCTAGACCCTTCGGGGGGGGGGTCAGAATGAAGATAAGCGAGAGAGTATTCACAGTCTAGACCCTTCGGGGGGGGGGGTCAGAATGAAGATAAGCGAGATAGTCTTCACAGTCTAGACCCTTCGAGGGGGGGGGGTCAGAATGAAGATAAGCGAGAGAGTCTTCACAGTCTAGACCCTTCGGGGGGGGGGTCAGAATGAAGATAAGCGAGAGAGTCTTCACAGTCTAGACCCTTCGGGGGGGGGGGGGGGGGGTCAGAATGAAGATAAGCGAGAGAGTCTTCACAGTCTAGACCCTTCGGGGGGGGGGTCAGAATGAAGATAAGCGAGAGAGTCTTCACAGTCTAGACCCTTCGGGGGGGGGGTCAGAATGAAGATAAGCGAGAGAGTATGCACAGTCTAGACCCTTCGGGGGGGGGGGGTCAGAATGAAGATAAGCGAGAGAGTCTTCACAGTCTAGACCCTTCGGGGGGGGGTCAGAATGAAGATAAGCGAGAGAGTCTTCACAGTCTAGACCCTACGGGGGGGGGGTCAGAATGAAGATAAGCGAGAGAGTCTTCACAGTCTAGACCCTTCGGGGGGGGGGTCAGAATGAAGATAAGCGAGAGAGTCTTCACAGTCTAGACCCTTCGGGGGGGGGGGGGGGGTCAGAATGAAGATAAGCGAGAGAGTCTTCACAGTCTAGACCCTCCGGGGGGGTCAGAATGAAGATAAGCGAGAGAGTCTTCACAGTCTAGACCCTTCGGGGGGGGGGGGGGTCAGAATGAAGATAAGCGAGAGAGTCTTCACAGTCTAGACCCTTCGGGGGGGGGGTCAGAATGAAGATAAGCGAGAGATTCTTCACAGTCTAGACCCTTCGGGGGGGGGGTCAGAATGAAGATAAGCGAGAGAGTATGCACAGTCTAGACCCTTCGGGGGGGGGGTCAGAATGAAGATAAGCGAGAGAGTCTTCACAGTCTAGACCCTTCGGGGGGGGGGTCAGAATGAAGATAAGCGAGAGAGTCTTCACAGTCTAGACCCTACGGGGGGGGTCAGAATGAAGATAAGCGAGAGAGTCTTCACAGTCTAGACCCTTCGGGGGGGGGGTCAGAATGAAGATAAGCGAGAGAGTCTTCACAGTCTAGACCCTTCGGGGGGGGGGTCAGAATGAAGATAAGCGAGAGAGTCTTCACAGTCTAGACCCTTCGGGGGGGGGGGGGTCAGAATGAAGATAAGCGAGAGAGTCTTCACAGTCTAGACCCTTCGATGGCTTTTGCCCACTTCTCATAACTTAAATAATCCTCTTCTATTCAACGCCTCCTTAATTACTTTTCATCTCAAATCTCTCACCTCTTTCGATAAAATTTTTGAAAAATTGTTTCTGACAATATTTGAGGGTCTTTCTGATGGATGACGTCACATTCACCGAAAATTGTATAAACATCATGATGATAAAAACCAAGAACTTTTCATTCGACTTTTGCATAGTAAAAGATGTTTTGAAGCCTTTTCAAAAGTGTTGACTTCTCTTTCGGTACAGTTTGTCGGCCTTTTGCTTAATCCTATGCTTCTAATGATAAAGAGAGGGAGACTGATATTATGATTTTTTGATATAAACCACGTTCTTTGGTAACCGATGAGTTTCATCCTTCCCACACAAAGGTCTCTGTATTCCGCTCGTGAGCACTCAATTATTGCTGTCGAATTTCAGATATTCCTTCAAATACTATTCAAAAACTTAAATTCATGTATTCAAGTATTGAATATGATTCCTTTGAAATGCTTAAAAAAATTCATCTAAATAGTTTTTTCTCATTATTATATACTCTTCCGCTCACATAAAGGCAGGGGTTTAATAGTGAAAGGATCGGTCCCGTCGGCGGATACATGTACACACACTATTGACAAAAAACTCCCTCTCTTTTCTTACCTTTTTCCTTCACCCCTCTTCTTTTTTCCTCCAAACTTTGAGCGGCGGATACATGTAAACCCAAATTGGGCGGCTCCATTAATGAAGGTCGTTTTTTTTGTGAAATTGTAAAAAAAAACTCTGGTGAACTATGTAATTCAACCTGTAAGGTATGATTATTTGATTGCCCTGCTTCGCTAGTCTGTTGATGACTGGGAGACCCAGGAAACTCGTCGCGCCAAACACCTCAAGAAGTTTATTCAATTTAATTATAAATGTTTATTTATAAACAAATTTCAGACTACATCTAGGTTTCCAGCTGAGCTCTTTTTCGTTTTTTTTAAATCTTTATTCGACTTATCTTTTTTTTCACAGAAAATCTAAGGTATGGATGAACTGACGGTGACAACATTGCCAGAGAAGGAAGCTCGGCCGCCAGTGCCTTTCCGGAAAGAAGCCTAAATAGCTCTTTTTTGCGATATATTCAGGACAAGACAATTTTTTGAACAACAAAAAAATTTCTTTTTAAATTTTTAAAATTTTGTGCAAGAAATTGTCTAGCGATGTCTTTATTATGATTAAAGACATTTTATGTTTTTCTACTTCTAATTACTCTTCTGTTTGGTTACGAAAACTTGAGGAAAACTCCAAGACTTGAGTTGTCATTGGATAAGCTGCTGAAAAACCTTATGTCAATCCGATTCAAGGTATGGAAAATCAAAGACTTACTTGAAGTCCACTGTCGCGTCTTTCAGGTATCGCAGGGACAGCCTGAGATGAGAATACCCGAGCACTTTTCGAGAGGGGACGAAGTCGTCCCGCCAGCATCTTTAAAAAAACCGAAGTAACAAATATAGAAAACAAAGAAAAATTTGAGAAATATCTCACACATCGTCGAAAGAATGCTCGCGTAACCAGTACCTGCGTGATGACGAATTCAGCCGAAAAATTAATATACCCAGAAAACAATAGCGTTCAGTGCAAATATTCGTTCAAATCGACTGAAATTCGAAATTGAGCTCAAAAATGAAGGAATTTGAGCTCTAAGAAGTTGAAAATGGGTCAGCGATGGCTTTTTAGTGTAAGACGTTTTCTCAAAAATCTTTCAAAAGGCGCACTTCGTACACGCTGATTCAATGTGTAAACTCTTCCTTTACAAGTTGTTCGCCCTTTAGGTTTGCACATTTTTAGGTTTTTTTGTTGTTGTTTTTTTGAGGTTTTTTTCAACATTTTTCGAAAAAAAAGTTTTCCGACTTACATTAGTCGAAAAAAACAGTCGAAAAATTGGAAAAAAGTATTTTTCGTTTTTCTTGTTTTTCTTTTTTTTCTTTACTTTTTTCGTTTTTCGACTTTTGCTCGAAAAAAGTCGAAAATTTTTTCGATTCTCGAGCAAGCCTGGTTACACTTAATTTATCTTTTCCTATTAAAACACCGAAAGTACTTTTGTGATTTACTTTTTTTTTAGAAAAAATTTTTTTAGGAAAAATTTTCAGGACCATTTTTTCAGGGTGGCAGGAAAATTGGTAAATCACAGAATGTAGTTGTTTTTGGCGTTTTTTTAGGGGAAAGAGACGGAGCGTGAACAACTAGGCTTTAATTCTTTAATAACTCTGACCGTAGCATCTCCACTCCCACTGAGAAATTTTCAGAAGGTGCTGTCAAGCCAACTCAAAAGTCGATCCCGGAAAAATTGTATGTGTCATGTAGTTCTCTTTATAACTAAGCAAGAAAAGAAGTATTTGATTTTTCTAGACAGCTGTTCATGATAGAAAAAATCTCTTATTGCTAGAAATTCGAACATCATTCAGTCGTATTTGACCTTTGTTTGTTCTCATGTAAGGCAGATTGGGCCGCAATATTAGCATTTACGGCTCTTCTTTCAATCTTAAGGCAGAGCCCGCTTTTGCTGCACTTTTAGGCACATTGCATCAGAATCTCGGTGAGTTCTTGATGCTTGCGAAGCTTCAATTTCTGAATCCGACCATAAAAAGTCCGGAAGTACAAGGTGGCTGGAAAGTACGGAGTCCGTGGTTTAGGTGTGTGCTACGCACTATTTCGTGCACGCACCTATTCTTTTTTTATATTTTCGAAGTTTATTGTGTTTTAAACATCGTGTTGAAGTTTGACACCGATTGTTTAAATTTGAAGGTAATGACGGGTCCCCATCTCCAGCGTGCCGCTATCGTCGATTTGCACCAGCGCGGGGACTCCAACTCCGACATCGCGAAATGCCTCGTCGTCCGCCGAAATCTTGTCTGGAATACCATCAAACGTTACCGCGAGCTCGGAAATCTCGAGCACCGTCCAAAAACTGGCCGACCTCGATCTGCTCGGACGCCGGCGAAAATAAAATCAGTGAGGGAGCGAATACGCCAAAACTCCAAGCGGAGCATTAACAAGATGTCCCAGGAGCTCGGAATATCCCGATGGTCGGCTCAGACCATCGTCAGGGATGACCTTGACATGCGCCCTTATCGTATTCGCAAGGGTGCCTTGTTGTCTGCCAAGAACACGTGAAGGTCAACAAGCAGAACTATCAAAGACATTCTCGAAGGCGCCTCGCTTCCCTGTACCCGTACGCACTTCGCTGGCCGCCCGTTCTGCTTCCAACAGGACTCCGCGCCCGCTCACAAGGCCGTTGTGACGCAACAGTGGTGTGCGAACAACTTGCCCGCCTTCATAACGAGTAAGCAGTGGCCCGCGTACTCGCCGGATCTCAATCCGCTCGACTATTCCGTATGGTCGGTCCTCGAGGCGAAAGCCTCGGCTCGTCCCCACCCCATTTGGCGTCTCTGAAGAAGGCCCTGCTCAAAGCTTGGGAGGAACTCGACGTTGATTACCTGCGTGCCACGACTGATGCTTTCCCCAAGCGTCTCCGCCAAGTCATCCGCGCCAAGGGCGGCCGCATTGAAAACTGACTTCACCCAGTTGTACATATATATGTTGAGAATAAAATGTGTTGAATTGAGAGGAATTGGATTATTGATTACGATACAAAAGCGTTTGACATTCGGTCTCGTACGTTCCAGCCACCCTGTATTGTCCATGAACGAAACATCTGAGGGAATAGTTTATCATGGCTCACGTCAATGATCCTGCTAAGTTAATCTTCCTTCATGAGAAATAAAAATTGAGAAAAAGGACGATAAGAAAGACAACTACTCCGTTCCCTGTAGAACTTGAAGAATCTCCGTAATAAACGATTCAGTTTTTTTTTCCATCATAAGAAAGTTATATTTCTGGAGAAATTTCAAATTTATCGGTCGAGCTTTTTTTAACTCTCGAAGTGCAAAATTTTGTTGATTAAAAATTGAGTGATGGTCTTAGGCTGCTCTCTACGTGCTTCAAAGAATGAAATACTTCGGAAGCCACGTTCAGAAAAGTTTATTGTATTACTGTCATGTCTAGTCGAAATTTGTATTCCAATCGGTTCATGCCATTTTCAAACCCCACTTGTTTACCAAATTCAATTTGTGGGTTCAATTCTCTCTTATAAGTGATTTATGACCGCTGTCGATATTCAATATTCAAACACATCATCAACATGCATGTAATTTAATGGATCACATTGGTGTTAGGACAGGCAACATTAGTTCAATCAACAAAAACAGAATAAGATGAGCGCGATGCTGAAGAGAATAGGATGGAATCGTGGATGAGTTCTTTTCATAACTCAGCGTCCGTCATGCTGATACCGGACAAGTTTGCGTGCTCCGATAGAGTTTTGAACATTCGGGGAGTCAGCGTGGGGATGTACTCGCGAGGAATCAGCCAGGTCGACAGGTTGAACAAGTCCAAGAACACCTTGTACTTGTCGCTGTAATCAAGCAAAGTATTGCTTGTAAATGAATTCGTTTACAGTTCAATATTCTCTGAAAGCTGCCTTCCAGGCTGTTTCTCTAACCTACACTGCGGGTAAAACCTAGGCGCAAATCTATGCGCTCCCTCAAAAAGCGAGTGATACGAATTGCCTGTTTGTGTTTCGGTCTCTATCCTTCTACGCTCTCTCTCTATCTCTCTCTCTCTAACTCTTTTAAAGTCTGCAATTTACTAATGATTAGTCGTTTTGATCTAGACTCAGGTTGGACTAAACTAGAGAAAATGTTTCACTCCAAACAACATTAGAACTTTAACGCCTAGATAAAAAACATTTAGTGATAACTAATCAAAGATAAAGGCTCTCTATGAGCCGTGAACTAATCCGGCAGACGAGAAGATGTTCAACGCAATCATGTTAAAACCCTATTTTTGAAAGAAGTTTTCTTCAGCTTATTATATCATATCCAACCCCAGCAATGTCTCAATAAATAAATCCTATCTGACAGTGCAATTTACTAACCTAACGGTAGATCTCAGATACATATATCCTGAGCTACCTCCCGTTCCTTGCTTGCTCCCGAGCATTCGTTGCACCAGCATGACGTGGTTATCTAATGGGTTCCACTCCTTACTTTCAAGTTAAAAAAAAATTCAAAAACATCGATTCTTGCTTTTGAAAAATGATTTTTTGAGCACACGTGTAGCAAAGAAACAGACTTTTCTTAAGGTCAAATTCAAAATCACTTTTTTGAGGCAGCATTTCTTCTCATCGCCAACGAATACTTTTTCAGGTATATTTATGTAAATGGGAAAAGCTGGTGAAGGGAATTTGGGAGGGAATAATTATTGAACCAACATCTCCATTTAGTGAATAGACTGTCAATATCCATGAGGTATGTGAGAATCTGGTAGGGTTGGGAGAACCGAGGCATGTCTCGATAGAAGTAAATCATCAAACCGCCTTTCATCGCGTCATGAGAGAGCAGGCGGTTTCCTAAAATGTAAAAGTTTCAGAAAGAAGTCGAGTTGGCGATAGAAATAAAGAGTTAGTCAGAAGAAGAAATTGGATATGTGAGAAAAACTAGAGCCAAAGAAATAAAATGTTGAAGTGAGGGCAAGGGAAACTTACTTTCAAAAAGCTTGAGATTCTTTCACCACATACTAATATAAACTTTTTAGAACTTATTTCTACTCACCCAAGAAAAAATAGAGCGATTTTCACATAAAAACTTTTTACCCTTTAAATTGATTGTTTCACACGACTGATTTATATATTCTTGGAACGAGCCGTTGGACAAAATATAGATATGATATATTATACGATTTGAGAGAAATTTCAATTTGTAGAGAAAGTCATTTCTAGTAAGTAGGCAAAACTTATTCTGAATACAAAACTAATTCGAAATTTGATTTTCGAACGGATGACTACAGGTTTCCTCTGTAAGTGAACCAGGTGTTTAATAAATGATATCGCTCAAGGGATGTTTGGACGCGCCAACAAACAACAACAACAACGCGCCTAGCAAGTTGGAAAAAAGATGATGAAGGTAAAATAGAATGAAGATGAAAGTAACTGAAAGTAAAATAGAACAAAAGAGAAAAGCATGTATATCATTACCGGAGTGAACATGTTTGCGGCAACATCGCTGGTTAGGTTACTAATTGACTCCTAAATCGAACCTGTGAGTATTTGCTGCTCATGCTTGCCCGGGTCCAGTATAGAAGCGAAGCTTTCAAGGGTCTTGTAGTATTCGGCCAATAGTTGCTCCCGCACATCTGGCGTATTATCCTCCTTCTTAACCAAGAATTTTCCGAAAACTGATTCTTCTTACAAATATTCAAAATAGAGTTTTTTTTTATTATAAAAAGTTCTCCCTTCGCTTTTCATTTCTCGTAGCAGGGTACACATCTTTCCTCCCTTAGATGACATCTTTCCTCCCTTAGATGACATCTTTCCTCCCTTTGATGACATCTTTCCTCCCTTTGATGACATCTTTCCTCCCTTTGATGACATCTTTCCTCCCTTAGATGACATCTTTCCTCCCTTAGATGACATCTTTCCTCCCTTAGATGACATATTTCCTCCCTTAGATGACATCTTTCCTCCCTTAGATGACATATTTCCTCCCTTAGATGACATATTTCCTCCCTTAGATGACATCTTTCCTCCCTTAGATGACATATTTCCTCCCTTAGATGACATCTTTCCTCCCTTAGATGACATTTTTCCTCCCTTAGATGACATCTTTCCTCCCTTAGATGACATCTTTCCTCCCTTACATGACATCTTTACTCCCTTAAATGACATCTTTCCTCCCTTAGATGACATCTTTCCTCACTTAGATGACATCTTTCCTCCCTTATGTAGATGACATCTTTCCTCCCTTTGATGACATCTTTCCTCCCTTAGATGACATCTTTCCTCCCTTAGATGACATCTTTCCTCCCTTAGATGACATCTTTCCTCCCTTAGATGACATCTTTCCTCCCTTAGATGACATCTTTCCTCCCTTAGATGACATCTTTCCTCCCTTAGATGACATCTTTCCTCCCTTAGATGACATCTTTCCTCCCTTAGATGACATCTTTCCTCCCTTAGATGACATCTTTCCTCCCTTAGATGACATCTTTCCTCCCTTAGATGACATCTTTCCTCCCTTAGATGACATCTTTCCTCCCTTAGATGACATCTTTCCTCCCTTAGATGACATCTTTCCTTCCTTAGATGACATGTTTCCTCCCTTAGATGACATGTTTCCTCCCTTAGATGACATCTTTCCTCCCTTAGATGACATCTTTCCTCCCTTAGATGACATCTTTACTCCCTTAGATGACATCTTTCCTCCCTTAGATGACATCTTTCCTCCCTTAGATGACATCTTTCCTCCCTTAGATGACATCTTTCCTCCCTTAGATGACATCTTTCCTCCCTTAGATGACATCTTTCCTCCCTTAGATGACATCTTTCCTCCCTTAGATGACATCTTTCCTCCCTTAGATGACATCTTTCCTCCCTTAGATGACATCTTTCCTCCCTTAGATGACATCTTTCCCCCCTTAGATGACACCTTTCCTCCCTTAGATGACATCTTTCCCCCCTTAGATGACACCTTTCCTCCCTTAGATGACACCTTTCCTCCCTTAGATGACATCTTTCTTTTGAAAAAAATGCAACTTTTGATGACATCTTTCCTCCCTTAGATGACATATTTCCTCCCTTAGATGACATCTTTCCTCCCTTAGATGAGTCAATTTTTGAAAGCCCTACCAACTTCTCCAAAACCCTTGAGAAATCGGGGTTGAACTCTATCTCCTTAGCAATTTCCTTGTAAACATTACCATTATGCCTATATTTCATCATTACATATGTAGATCGTAATATTTTCGAACAGACTTTATCGAATCAAAAACAAATTTGCGTTCTCTTTGTTCTCTGGTTCATTAATTTTTCTATAGAACTCTTCTTGAGAACTTCAAATAATATCAATTTTCCTAGTTATAGTATCAAGCGATGCACTCAATGACCTTTGAGTGTCTACGTGATGATAACGAGATATTTCTTGTTCTATCAAGGAACTTAGAAGATGAAGACTCAACTAGCTTCACGTTATTTCATGATACTCATGGAACGAGCACGGATGGAGAAAAAAAACGGGAAAAAACCGAGAAAAAAACGCTTAATTTTTTGCCTTTCAAAAATTCATTTTTTTAAAACCTACAACTGCTTATTCTTTCGTTGAAATTCCGGTGCAAATTGAAATAGTTTCCATGAAGCGAAATTCCATTACCCAATCAAATCAGTTATTGTAGGGTTTATTACCAGGCTAACAGGTGAGAGAGTTTCTCACACCTGCTATACATTCCTCCACTCATGAACGGAGTTGAACGCGGTCTTCAGCATGATTTAAACGTTTTGGAACCTTACCGCCCTAACCTAACTCTACATTTTCATGTCTCTTCTAACATCGTTCTTGCTCAAACTGAGTCAGGAGCAGGGTTGCACATTTTTCAATTTTCGTTTTTGGGTTTTCCGTTTTTTCTATAATTCTCCGAAGAAAAATATTATCTCGATAAAAAATTGAAAATAAATGTTCGACTTTTTTTAGCAAGCCTGGTCAGGAGCATGAATTATTGTAGAAGTTTTGCCCGGAAACAAGAGAAACCGGAATGAGTTCCAAATTAATTAAGTGGGAATTTAATACCAGTGACGTTACGAGATTGAACCAAAAAAAGCTCTAAAATACCTATTGTACCAATGCATATAAAAAGTACAAACCATGGCCTCTATTCGCATGTCCTCTAGAAACTGCCTAACGGCGCGTTCATACAAGGGCCAGAAGCCCTCTTCACTCGCCGTCTCGCCTCCTTTCAATCCGGGAGTTCGCTCCAGCCATTTCTGAATAATGTTTTCGTTTTTCAATTCAATTAAGTTTTTGATTTCAACTTCCTAATAAATTGATTCTGTCAAGAAGTTCCGCTAAGAAACACCACTCACTTGTGGGAGAAATACATTAACAAAAAGTGAACTTGGAAATATCGAAAAAGGACGGACTTCTATAGCAACGGCTTTAAGCAGTTAGCATAAGTGGATATTGATGACTGACTTGTACAAGCTCCAGCAATGAAGGCTCTTCCTCTGACAACGCGAGCTGATCTCTTTCGCGTGACTCCGAGAAGACATTCCGATAGTGCTGAGCGTTATATTTGATACGTCTCTCCGGTCTGTAAGTACCTCGTTTCTGTCAGGTACATGAATAGATTAATAAGCTGAGGATCGATACCAGGATGTTTCTCCCTACCCGCAGAAAGAGCGCTTATATCACGATGACTAAAGATGAGAGAACGGTAGGCTTTGGAGAGAAGGCGAGAGCATGTGATGTTAAAAGAGAATTCAGACGATCAAAGCATTTGTATCACTAGCTCTCGCCGCTAGCGCATAAATTTGCGCAATGATTTCATGCGAATTGCGGGTTAGAGTGCTACAACGATGTCCGCCTTCACGCGGTGCAGCACGACAGTCTCCGGACTGCAAAGGACATCACCTTACTTCTCCGGATGCAGCCCGCTCCGAAGAACAGCTCCACGTGGAGCTACCCATCGTCTCCTCGCTCAATTTTTTCTACAATGAGACAGCCCGACCCGGCTGGTCTGTCTCAACTCCTACTTCTCCAAGCCGGGGACATCGAAAGCAATCCAGGGCCAACCACCTCCTGGAACTGCACGACATGCGGGAAGAAGGCCAACACTAACTGCGTACAATGCTCATTCTGCTCAGAATGGGTACACACAAAGTCGTCTTGCAGTGGCCTTCACTCTGTCAAGAATTACGTCCAGTCCAGCTATCTATGCCCATCCTGCACCACTACAACCACTCCCTCTACATCCAGTGTCACCACCTCCATCTCGGTCCATCCAAGCAACACTCATACTAGAGGCAACATACAACTGTAATCCAAGCAACACTCATACTAGAGGCAACATACAACTGTAAGCGGTTAAACTTCGGAGATCCTTGACCTCGTAACACGCCTGAAGATCGACCTATTCCTGCTTCAGGAAACCAAGCTAACCGATCGCTCAGATCACTTACCCATTGTCATCGAAATCGAGAGCAAATACTTCATCCGGACGCACAGAAGCATGACCTTCGCGAACTACAACAAAGCAGACTGGTTCCGTTTCCAATCGCTAGTTGAGGAGAAGCTAGCCGAATCACCTCTCCCGAACCTTCCCGCCGCCCAAGCTGAGCCCTTCTTACGGAAGATCCTGCTATCAGCAGCTGCCAGCACAATACCACGCGGTCGAATACACAAGAGAGAAACAGCGCTAACTTCGGAAATCCGCGACTGGATGTCCCAACGTGACGCTTTGAGAGAATCCGACCCGCTCTGCCCTGAGATATACAACCTCAACCAAAACATTAGGAGAGCCACAGACAAGAACAAACGAGAAGTCTGGAGACAATTCATGGAGAGCTTCGACCCTAAAAGAGACAGCAACAAGTTATGGAAGACGATCAAGATGCTAAACAACAAAGGGAGACCCCCACCCAACTGCGCCATATGCTTCGATAAAGACCCAGTGACATCCGCCACAGAAGGCGCCAACCGTTTCAACAAGGCTTCCACCCTCCCAGTCTCGTACACAACCTCCAAGTACAACAGGCAGACGATGAGAAAAGTACGACAACTTCTCCCCGACGACTTCACCGATTTCTCAGAAAAAGAGGTCACATCAGCCATCAGAGCAACGAAAAAATCAACAGCCCTTGGACCAGACGGCCTTGCTTCAATACTCCTACATAACCTAGGTCCCAGAGGAATCAACGCTCTCACTATCCTCATCAACGATTCACTACGCACTAACCGGATCCCTATGATATGGAAGTCCTCGATCATCATCCCTCTCCTGAAGCCGGGGAAGCAAGCCACCGTCAGCTCAAGCTACCGCCCGATCTCTCTTCTCTCCCCCGTCGCAAAAGTGATTGAACGCCTACTCCTCAACACTATCCAGTCCCATATACCACCGGCGGAACACCAACACGGATTCACGGCGGGTCTGCTCAACCACTTCGGCACTCCTGAAGCTCACTAAGAACATCGCAGACGGTTTCAAAGAGAAAAGACCAGCGAAGCGCACAGTCCTTATGGCGATCGACATGTCCAAAGCCTTCGACAGCATCGACATCACCAAGCTTATCGACCTCCTCATGACCACAAGCGTGCCCAACTACATCAAGAAATGGCTCTCTTCGTATCTGAGAGGACGCACAGGACACACACTCTTCCGCAACACCTTTTCGAGCTCCCGGCTGATCAGAAACGGAGTCCCACAAGGCAGCGCCCTCTCGCCCACGCTGTTCAACCTCTATCTATCATGAGTTGCATCATGAGCATCATGAGACCTCATCATGAGTTGCAAGCACACGGTCGAGTCCGCAGCCTCCATAGCAACAGACCCTCTCAACGGGAAACTCGTCGCAAACGCCATACACACTATGATGGTCTCTAGCGAACTTCAATCAATGAAAGGCGCCGTCATTCTCGGAGGTAGACCCCCGCCCAACATCAACGTGGAAGAATATGACCTTCCCCGCAGCACAAGATGTACACTCTCCCAGCTTCGATCCGGATTCAGCAGATTCACAAACTCGTATCTGCACCGTATCGATGAGTCCATCCCAGACGTCTGCCCAACATGCTCATCCACACCTCATGACGTCGCACACCTGTTCGATTGCATTGGCGACCCCACGACACTCTCACCGACTTATGGGAGAAACCACGAGAAGTGGCAAACTTCTTGAAGATGTCTATTTAAAAAAAAAGTTGACGATTTATACACAACGAAAGACGAAGCGAAAAGAAACATATCACGTGGGCCTCGCTCTTCGATGACGGCTACAACCGGCAACAACAACAACAACAACAACAACAATTACGGGTTAGAGAAACTCGTCGAACGATACTGTTGTGATTTTTACAGTAGTTACGCTATCTTGATGATTCCTGCACCTGGATTGCGGGTGAGTTCTATGAACGTATCTAATCTTTGTTCAAGAGAACGGTTGTGTTTGTTTTTTTTCCAAAAATTCAAAACTCAAAACGCTCTAAATACTATTTAAAAAAAAAAACCTTTTTGTTAACTTTCCATCTCTAAAATTTTAAACAACCCACTTTGATTGTGTCCTCGAAGAAACGACTTACACACTATGGTTCACGAGCTAACTTTGTTTAAAGATTGCAAGCTGAGTAAACATTACCTTATTCCTAATTTGTTCTCCAGTAATCGGAATTGAAGAGACTGGAAGCCTGAGGCAGGAATCAAATATTTCCTGGAAAATGGTCGTCATCAATGACGACATAATATGCAAGGCATCTATATTTATAATAATTTATACTTTAGTACACCGCACGGGACAAAATGCACTGCAAAACTTCTATTATACTTCAAAAATTCTATTATGCGCACTTTTTTAAACCCTGGCGTTGTATAATGTTGCATAATGTTATACTGTTTTATGCTTCCATGGACTACTTTTTGTTATCCGTGTGCAAATTGTACTTTTTTCTATGAAATGATGGCTTAAGCTTTTGCAAGGGAAAGGGCTAAAAGAACCAGGACTTTTTTATTGGAGAAGTGGCGCTGTGAGGAAGCTGAAATTAAAAAGGTCCGGGTGTGTACTTTAACTCTCCATTTAGTATGGTGAGGTACTTCAGTTAAATGGTGAACATTTAGTTTATGCCCCCTCGATTTCTGCTCTTCCCTTAGCTTTCCTCCATTTCGATATGTTTTATATGGAGTGGGGAGTTTTTGCATCACGTGGGATGCTAAAATTCAGTGGGGTCCTAGAGCTTCCCCTATGTAAAAAAAAAATAAAACGTTATTTTAAAAATCGCATTATCTCTCTGTCTTTAATCTAACATACCATTATCTTTCACATTTTTTTCTAATTTTTTTTTTTAGTTTTGGTTATCTTCGATCCAGACTTTAGAGAATAATTTTTTAAAAACCTAGATTCAAGTTAGTTCTAGCGAAGACTTTAAAAAATATTGTTGTGGAAAAATGTGTTTTTTCTCGAAGGTTCTGATAGAAAAAGGAACCTAAAGTCGACGAAATCGAGCGGGGACATTGTCTCCAAGACTAGCATTTGGTCTACCAACAGCTTGAGTATTCGCACTGTCCGCTCTAGACCAGACACAATCCGTAGCGTTTTGGTCTCATCGACTATCTGCAGTACCATAAGTACATTATTATGTATATATACATATATTTATTTATTTATTTACTAGGTACTAAAAAATAAATTATCAGTACATAAGTTTAAAAAGGCTACTTTTTGTGGTATCGCGACAGTTTGTTACAAGACACTTTGTTACACGACAGTTTGTTACACGCCCTTCACAGATTTTTTTGCTTAGGCTTATTTAAAATCTATGCTGACGAGGCCGTACGGCTTAGGAAAGAGACCGCATTAAAAAAATTTCCCTTTCTTGACTTTTTGTCGATTCATACAGTAGTTAAAACACACTAAAAACAAAAGCCCCAGTAACAAAGTGTCGTGTAACAAACTGTCATGGATCCCATGGATCCACTTTTTGTTTGCAAATTAGCGTTATAGTTTTCCCCCATGCTAATAATTATAATTTTGATGATTTCTGACAAAACCATCGTATCCTCAAATTTGAATCTACTAACGGAATTGGGAATAACTCATGATTATCGATCGAACAGTCAGATATTAAGTAAACCATTAATTTCGGGTAAAATCAAGTCTGAAATGTTGATTTAAGAAAATTGGAAACGCTTTTTTAATTACCAAAGTCTTTCTACAATAAAATATTTCTCTTAGAAATTATTGTCCACAATATGTATATATTTACCCCTAACTGAGATTGTTTCATTCACACTGCAACGTTTCCTTTACTAGAGAAGAATTTTTTAAACACTTGTGTTTCAATAATTTCGCGTGGAAAAAAGACAGATATGAGAATAGAAAAGTTAGAAATGAGTTATATGTATGAGTTATATGTATGTACAACTAACACTATTATTCAAGAGTTTCCGAACGTTGTCTATGTCGAAGATGATTTGCTTGAACCATAACTCGTATGCCTGAAAACTTGAATTTATCAACCGAATCACTTAATTCTTAACTTATCGAATTGCACGCTTACTAGCATAGAGCAAAGTTTTTTCTCTGAAAAATCATCGAAAATTTGAAGGACCTTGTTTATTCGAACTACATTGCAAAAAAATTCATAACGTGACTTATATGAAGGCATTTCTAGTTCAAACAACTCAAAGCTTTCCTAATCAGGTTTGTTTTCTGATTTGTGTTCTATTATTTCTGTGCACATCAAGCTTCCCATTACATAGTAGCAGCGAGCAAGCGATCCCAGAGGCTCTTTTTCTCTATTGAAGAAGTGTACCTATAATCATGTAATAGTCTACCTGATGAATGATAATAAAAAGGTGTTCATCTTCGACGCGGTTACCCGACGCTTCTGACTGCAGAACTTGACAAGACAGCAGCTTATTTAGCTGAAAAGTAAGTTCATGAAAGTTTAAAAAAAGGGAAAAGGGAAACATCAGCTCTTGACTTGAAACGGTGAACAAAAATCTGCCAAGTTAGAAGTGAACTTTGGAACCTTATAATTTGGTATCACTATTTCTTTGTTCCCTATGTTTAGTCTGATAAGAACAGTAAAACCGGTTTTTATTAGTAATTAGAAACCTTTAAGCTACATCTTCCGAACAATATCTCCATTTCTCAACCATAAATCTATCTTCCGAATTATATCATCATGTTTTGAATCATATCCCCATTTTTAAAACCACAACCCCAACACAAGAACCAACTCTAACTTGAAACCATATCTCCAACATCCGAACTATCTCTCCAGATTTCCAACCATATCTTCATCTTCACATCCATATAATCCTTTCTAGAAACATATTCCCATCTTCGTCAATTCACTAAGGAAGTGTAAAGTTTTTCTGAGAATGCATTACTCTCAACCCTGAACTGTTTTTAAGCTCTAAATTACTGGTTACGAACCTGAAGATACTCGGCGTATGTGGATCCGAACCCCATAGAGACTTTGTTGACCCCGTTTTGGGCTTCATCCTCTCCGGGGTCCATGAAGCGAACCTTTCATTTCATTTCATTTTATTTCTTTATTCCAAGCACAATGAATTTCATGAGTAAGAATACAAAAACAACATGAAGAAGCATGGACTTTCTTCGTAGTGGTGGTGTTAGGGGTTTTGGGTTCGGGGGAGTTAAAATATTTTCAACCTTTTGGTTATCAGTATCTTTTAAAACGGGAAAGTTTCTCATCTGTTTTTGTATATCATTGTTACTTAATATCCGCAAAGTGAGGAACAACTGCGTATTCGCAGGTGTAAAGAAAAAAACCTAAAATAAATCCTCAAGACAAAAAAGCTATTGCTGTGGGGACGGCATCACTCCCTCAGTGCGTATTAAATGAATGAACATAGCGGCAGTTTTTAGCACACATAATATAACTATTAAAAATTGGACATGTACGTATTTCTCATACTAATTGAATAGTTCGGCTCTTATATACTCACGGGCATACCCTGCGTCTTTTCTTGCAGACATTGGAAAACTAGACGAATAATTGGCTTTAAACGCTACGGTTTCGAAAATTTTCTTCATAGGTGATCCTTTTGAGCATTAGAGACTCCGATTCGTAAAAAAAATTTTTTTCAATTTTTTACATCAAAAAAATTATTTTTCAGTAAAAAATGATTTTTACATTAAAAACGCTTAGGCTCAGTTAAATTTTACGCTAACGAGGCCGTACGGCTTAGGCTAACGAGACTGTATCACAAAACAAAAAGCCACTCTGCACTGTCTGGCGTCTAGTATGGCCGTGAGTATATAAGAGCCAATAGTTCATACATATAAAGTACGAATAGTCATAGTTCTTGAAATTTTTGAGTAGAAATTTTCATATCAGATTTTTGCGTTTGGTAAGAAGTAGTTTGAACTGACTTTGGTTTCCTTTGGAGGCAGGGGATCACCGTATCCGAATGGGCATCCCATCCTCGAAGTTTTTTTTGAAGCTTGGAGCTTCGCAGATGCAGGTAGACAGGCGAAATTAGGGAATACGAAAGTTCCAAGACCTTTTTGAACCGCTAAGGTGCACTGGTTTTTTCTGACAAAAAACACACATATTTCATTGCACATATGTAAATAATGATTGAAAAGCACATGAGAATTAATTGACTCGAGAACATTGAAGAAACACGGATTCAAAATAGAAAACGAATTATCACCCAATCAAAAGGTGCATAGGTCACACTTTCCCGGTAGTAGGTTCATGTTATTGCGTACGTGGGTGGGAAACATCACGTAGTTTCCGCACCAACAAAACTTCCAACCAAAAACACGTTAATGGGTAAAAAGTATTTAATCAAAATCACATGATACAAAACCATGCGAAAAGATATCACTTGATAGAACAGTGTCAAGGGGATAACTTAGAGAACACCTTCGTCATTCCTTTTGCAACACTCGCTGTGAAATGTTCTATTAGGAATCTCTGATTGTATCACTAGCGAGAAATGATCGATTGGTTTTTAATGTTAATTATCCAGCAATTATTGTTTCTGGTTTCTCTCGCTTGAGTGGAGCAGAGGAAACATAAACTTAACCAACTTTGTAAGGGAAATGTCAAATAAGACCAGAAAGATTTACTTCTGAGTACCAGGATAAGTATCATACAAAAACAAATAATCTAAATATGAATTTCTCAATGTAAAAGTTGAAAAGACCTGGCCATGAATACTTGCGAGTATAAGTCAGTGCCTTGAACATATACATGTTTACGGCACTAGTTTATAATGCAAGTAGTACAGAAATATTACCAGTCACGAGCATTCGGGACAACAATATACAAAACAAGTATGATGCGAGTACTTTTTCGTTACTCCCATGAGCCCTTGTTAAAAGTAACTCCTTTCCCTTAGTCCAAGTTTTCGTTAACCTCATTCGTTTATTTCTTGTTTACTTAACATTACAAGTAGTTTATCAGTGAAATGAGAGCGGTGACATTAACAGTTATTGAAAAAAGTAATATCAGACATTAATAATATGACGTTTTAACACGTGGAGGAGGTCTGAGATGATGTCTAGGTCAGAAATCAACGAACTCATCAAGAATAGCTCTCGCTCACTGCAAAAGTGTTTGACAAGGAATGCACCTGAAAATTCCCATGACATATGTTTTTCTTACTTTCACAATTGGTAGATCACGAGAGCCTACAACCTCTGTAGTGGTGGGTCTATTCTCGAAATGTCTTGGCGGAGTATTGGTCGATATCATACAATCCGATGTACTCTACAGCTTGTTGGAGTTTGAACACCTACATACCTTAGTGTTATAACTATAGCCTCAAGACCAAGATGTGGGTTGTACTAAATCAATAACACAGAAAATACAGCGATCCATGTCTTGAGACATCCACAATCAAGAAAATTAGTTTTTTTAATTACAGCAACTTTGTGTGATATACTGCAGCCTTGCTGGCGCAAACAAGAGCCGTACTTTCCTAAAACCAATCCGCCGTTTATCGCCGTACTTTCCTAAAACCAATCCGCCGTTTATCGAGAAGAAAAAAAACTACTCAAGATACACAGATTTCTTCATCAGCCTTTGACCATCGTCTTCCCTTCGTCAAATGAATAAGAACGACTTTCAAAGTGTGAATGGAAGTAATCAATGAGTTTGTCAAGTTCTGTTTCACTTTCTTCTTATGTTCTCCTTCAAATGCACCCTATGATCAGGTATATTTATATTTTGCTAGTCGACCTGCTCTTATTCTCTCTTCTAATTTCCATTTCACATATACTTGTGTCTTCATCAGGGCTTTCCTCGCACTCCTTTTCTTTCAACGACAAAATATGTAACATTTTTCTATTTCGTCGTCGACTTTTTCATCCTTTGCGAAATGATGAGACGGATGTGTAATGAGTTCAACTTTGTCATCACCGGAAAAGTGAGATGATCTGTATTGTTGAGATTAAATCTTTTTTCTCGCCCTTTTGCTAACTAGGCGCGACTAAGTAGCAGAAGGGGAGAGCTGTTTCTGAACCCTTTTTTCTGAAACTGTAATTTTTTACGTTGTCGATCCTAACTGCGAAATAGCATTTCGGTCGTTAGCGAAATCTTAGCCGAATCTACTATTTAAAAGGCTCGTTTTTGGTTCTTTCGAAATATGAATTATGTGGCTGGTTGTTTCATATGATTCCTTTTTAACGACAGAACATTCTGAAAGAAAGTTCAAGCCTAAGCCAAATTTCAATTGAAAAAACTTCAGTCTGCACCAGGGCCGTTCATTTTTCGTTTTTGGTTTTTTTGGTTTTTTCGACAATTTTCGAAAAAAAGTTTTTTTTTTTCGAAAATTCGAAAAATGAATTAGTCGGAAAAAAAACTTTTTTTTTGAAAATTCGAAAACCAAAATAGTCGAAAAAAACTTTTTTCGAAAATTCGAAAAACAAAGTAGTCGAAAAAAACTTTTTTCGAAAATTCGAAAAACCAAAATGTCGAAAAACTTTTTTTTTTCGAAATTTGAAAAAAAAGTTCCGAAAAATGTTTTTTTCGAGGTGTCGAAAAAAATTCGAGAGCAAACCCGAAAAAACGAAAAAGGGCCAAAAATAGAGTTTTGCGGTGGTTTTGGTGTGGCCTGCCTAGCACATGTTTCAGTGCTTTTTACAAACAGAGTTTTGACGCTTGGGTGCTAATAATTAACTGAACCGATCGAACCGAATCCCGGTATTCTCGGAGTTAATCTTTTTCAATGTGACTGCTATTGTTAAAAATTACGAAATTCCTGTCAGCGGGTTTCGATCCAATTTATCCATGTGGCATTCATAGATATTACTATGATAGGTTCGGATAGAATTCCAACTGTACAAGGGCCCTGAAATACCTGGTTCTTCCGGCGAGCTCTACGGATTGTTAGCGATGTTTTAGCGCAGCTGAAAGGATTCTGACGGATAATCGTAAAAGTGTATCTCCATCCAACTTTTCTAAGCTTTTAATCTTTAATCAGAACCTCACCATCATCGGCCCTCATTAATGAGTATAAGGTCCGTGCTCTAAATTTGACTGAATGTATATGTAGCTATGCTTGTGTACTTGGTATACTTTTAGTGTTCAGCCGCCCTGTACAACGTATAGTGAGAGGAATGAATTCTGGTTTTGATTATAAACCTTTTTCAAGCACAGATACTTTTGAGAACGGCTTAAATACGTCTAGGTTTTTCTTCGATCTGTACCTTTCATTTGAAGGAGGTTATTAGAAGAACTTGGTAGTTCTATAAACTTTTTCTTTCGCTCTTGTATCAGAAATTAATAAATTGTTTGCTGTTGTTTTTGATAAACAAGTCTTAAGCTTTCAACGGTGATTTTCATGATGTATGATTGTTGTAAACTGTTAGTTAGAGACAATGATCATCTGAGATGAATAAATGTATTACAACTTTGAAAAGCATCATAAAATAAAACTTTAAAAAGGAGAAAAAGTTTCATTCAGATAAAATATTTTTTCGTTTTTTTGGGTTTTTTTTGGTTTTTAAAATCGAAAAAAAAAATCGAAAATTTTTTTTTGGTTTTTTTTTCGTCCACCCCTGGTCTGCACTGTCTGCAATTCTGTAAACTCCAAGTTATTACAAGAACCTTTTTTTCATCAGTGTCTCAAGATTTTATTTCATTAGATTCTTGAGATGTTATCAAAGACTTTCCCTACTGAATGCTCCCGTGAAAACTATTCTTTTTTGGCAAATCCTCATTATTGTGGATGAAGACATGGAGTGGAATGAAATTTTGACAGAATTATTGTTTAGACAGACAGAGTTGATAGTTTCAATGAAGACCGAAAAGTATGAAAAGCCTTTCTAGGATTGTATTGCGTATATCTATTGCGAACCAATCAAATATTTTACTGCGTATATGTACATGCGCATCATTCCTTTTCTACGTGCAAATAGCATTCAACGGATGTAAGATATAAAAAAGATAGCATGAACTGAAAAAAAACTTTTGAGCTATAGGTGAGATATAGGTGGGAAAGTTAGAAAAGAGTTGAATTTCAAGGGGAAATATCTATTTCACTCATTTTCCTTTTGCAAACTTTTTTCAACAAGTTCATATATCGATTGCTCTGAAACTGTAATACAATTAACATCAACTACAATCAATATGAACTAACGCAATAACGAATACACTAGGAGTATTAAGAAGAATCGGAACTGCAAAGGATCAAGTATGAAAAAAACGCAGTCTCGTTACCCTTGTTATCTACAATATGTCAGTTAGAATATCCGACAAATAGGATGTGAAAGGAGATGAGTAAACATGTTTTCCGTATTTCTAACTATTATTCACCGCAAACAAATCGTGAGTTTTTGCAAGTTAATTTAGTGAGTGACAACCTATGGACCATGAAGCCAAGGTTCCGTTGAATCATGTTGCAAATACGGAATATTCTAGTGTAACAATACTGTAATACTCGAATACACTAAGAAAATTTTGCAATGCGTGAGAATTCTTGAGGGGGACAGAAGAGGGGGGGGGGACATTGGTCAATGATGTTACGAGAGAGAAAAGAAGGAGAAAAAGAAGCATAGAAAAACTGACATAGTAGAAAAAGAATCAAAACGTTCAAGAGAAAGCAAGAAAGAAAGAGAGAGGCGGAGAGAGAGAGAGAGAAGGGAGGGAGAGAAGCGGAGAGAGAGAGAGAGAAGGGAGGGAGAGAGGCGGAGAGAGAGAGAGAGAGAGAGAAGGGAGGGAGAGAGGCGGAGAGAGAGAGAGAAGGGAGGGAGAGAGGCGGAGAGAGAGAGAGAGAAGGGAGGGAGAGAGGCGGAGAGAGAGAGAGAGAAGGGAGGGAGAGAGGCGGAGAGAGAGAGAGAGAAGGGAGGGAGAGAGGCGGAGAGAGAGAGAGAGAAGGGAGGGAGAGGGGTGGAGAGAGAGAGAGAAGGGAGGGAGAGAGGTGGAGGGAGAGAGAGAAGGGAGGGAGAGAGGCGGAGAGAGAGAGAGAGAGAGAGAGAAGGGAGGGAGAGAGGCGGAGGGAGAGAGTGAGAGAAGGGAGGGAGAGAGGCGGAGAGAGAGAGAGAAGGGAGGGAGAGAGAAGGGAGGGAGAGAGGCGGAGAGAGAGAGAGAAGGGAGGCGGAGAGAGAGAGAGAGAAGGGAGGGAGAGAGGCGGAGAGAGAGAGAGAGAAGGGAGGGAGAGAGGCGGAGAGAGAGAGAGAGAAGGGAGGGAGAGAGGTGGAGGGAGGGAGAGAGGCGGAGAGAGAGAGAGAAGGGAGGGAGAGAGGCGGAGAGAGAGAGAGAAGGGAGGGAGAGAGGCGGAGAGAGAGAGAGTGAGAGAAGGGAGGGAGAGAGGCGGAGAGAGAGAGAAGGGAGGGAGAGAGAGAGAGAGAGAAGGGAGGGAGAGAGGCGGAAAGAGAGAGAAAAGGGAGGGAGAGAGGCGGAGAGAGAGAGAGAAGGGAGGGAGAGAGGTGGAGAGAGAGAGAGAAGGGAGGGAGAGAGGCGGAGAGAGAGAGAAGGGAGGGTGAGAGGCGGAGAGAGAGGGAGAGAGGCCGAGAGAGAAAGTGAAAGTGATGAAGAGAAAGTGAGAGAGAGACCCAGATAAAAGAGGAATTTTCGATAAAGGTCTTGAGATAGAGAGAATGTCAGAGAGCAAGACAAAGAAAATATATAAAGAGAGAGAGATATATATAGAGAGAGAGGGGGGGAGGGAGAGGGAGAGATATCAACGACGTTGGAAAGGTGATACAAGAGGAAATGATCATACCACGCTCGCTACTTAAAGAACAATAATTCATTTCCGTAGGATGAAATAAATAGGAATAAATCTTTTAAAAAACTGCTTCTTGATCGGGATATTATATGAGCTTCTTTATCGGGATATTATATGAGCTTCTTTCCTTGACAATCGGGTTTACTTCATGACGTTTTAGAAAACAGGTAATTTTTCATACTCTGTAGTACTTATTCTAACCAATCGCACGACCTCTGAACTTTCTTCTGCCGACTCTTTATCAACTACTCTATAAATTAAGGTTCCCGTTCTTCGAGTACATTCCCAGTTGGAGTCTGTTGGTGTTATGAGATTCAGGCAGTTCGGATTGCCCATTCTCGTCTTCACTAATATGCTTGAGATAAAACTATTCGGTGTGTGATAATTTCTTACACCGGCTTTCATTGTTGTTATACTGCTCATAAAACGTGTGAATGAAAGACCACACAATGCATTTTGATTAACCTTCAAATGCTAAGTTATACAGTTTAAAGAAAGTGACGCCTTGTTAAGAGCACAAGTTATTGAACTATCGCATAGAAAAAAGCTAGTCCACCGGGCGGGATCGAACCCAACCATCTCTGACTCAAACCGGGAGCGCGTGTTACCATCACACCTCCGGGACACATTGCTATTCCGTGCGATAGTTTTATACGAAAGGCTCATATGAATTTGTCATTTTGAATAATACAAGTGTTCAAATGATAATTCCCAGGATAGCTGAAATTTTTCATTCAATCTTTTTATGTGTGAATAAAACATGAAGTTCTCGACAATGACCTGAAAGCTATAGGACCAGCAAGAAACTTCTATTCATGAAGCCATTCGTGTGTTCAAAAAAGTGCTGCCTTGAAACGCTCCTGCACGCAAAAAAAAGTATGGAAAATGACACATACATATATGTAGAGACCGCAATGGCTAAAATCAAAATCAGAATAGGTAGTAAAATGTTATTTTTATGTGTTCTTAATCACTTACTTATTTCAAGAAAACATGAAAAAATCAAAAACAATTACTTTAAAGCAGAAAAAAGAGATCATATAAGCTTCGAAAATTCTGCCTAAAACAAATCTTGGTACGCTAGAGCGCGGAAGGTCAAGTGGGTCATGTTTGTACTAAAACGCGGCCTTAACTTCGCACTGGTAATCTCCATCATTTTTTTATTGAATAAGTTTTTTGATTTTCTCATTAAAAAATTTTTTTATGGATTGAAATTCACCAATTTTTTAATCGACTTTTCGGTGTAATTTGAATGTAATCGAAATGTAGTCCTTTTCAAAATTTTATCGCTTTTCTTCCAACGCTGTTTCGTACAATACAGAAAAATTTGAAATTTTATTCAAAAGAATCTAAATTGTATAGGATACAGAACCAAAACTGAGTAAGAATGAAAAATAACAAATTCAACAAATTCAAAAAAAATAATAATATCTTTGCTTTTAGTAATCGAAAGTTCGCCTTTATATAAAGCAATGACTACTACTATACTCTAGCGCGTGGCTTAACTTCGAAAGGCCATATTTTCTTACGGGAAAGATAAAAATTCAAATTTTCTCTACTATTATGTCAACTTGAGTTTTGTCATTAATAAAATGAAATAATATCTTTGCTTTTAGTAATCGAAAGTTCGCCTTTATATAAAGCAGTGACTACTATACTATAGGGCGTGGCTTAACTTCGAAAGGCCATATTTTCTTACGGGAAAGATAAAAATTCAAATTTTCTCTACTATTATGTCAACTTGAGTTTTGTCATTAATAAAATGAAATAATATCTTTGCTTTTAGTAATCGAAAGTTCGCCTTTATATAAAGCAGTGACTACTACTATACTCTAGCGCGTGGCTTAACTTCGAAAGGCCATATTTTCTTACGGGAAAGATAAAAATTCAAATTTTCTCTACTATTATGTCAACTTGAGTTTTGTCATTAATAAAATGAAATAATATCTTTGCTTTTAGTAATCGAAAGTTCGCCTTTATATAAAGCAGTGACTACTACTATACTCTAGCGCGTGGCTTAATTTCGAAAGGCCATATTTTCTTACGGGAAAGATAAAAATTCAAATTTTCTCTACTATTATGTTAACTTGAGTTTTGTCATTAATAAAATGAAATAATATCTTTGCTTTTAGCAATCGAAAGTTCGTTTTTATATAAAAAAAACAAGGAAAATATCATTTGGTAACCTGAGCTCCGAGACTCCATAAAAACTCCTAAATCCCGTTCAGAAAACCGTTGAAGAGGCTCGAACTGAAATGAGATATTTTCACGAGTTTTAAAACGAATTGAGGCATAATACAATGACTGAATCTCTCAGAAAAACATAGAAAGAAAAAAATCCGTTGAAAGTGCCAAGTTATTCGATTTATCAAACAGTTTGGAATTACGGAATATTAGTGTGGCAGAAAAAAATGGCGTACCAAAATATTGTCATTGCGGTCTCTTCATATATGTACTTTTGAGAGTATGACTATTCATACTTATAATGTATAAAGTTATGAATAGGCGTGCATATAATTATGAATGGTACTATAAGTAAATAAACACTTTCAAATGTATATGTGTCACTTTCCATACTTATTTTTTATGTGTATGCAAACGATGTTCCCAACTCGAAACATCTTATAGTTCACGACAACGATTACGAACATAGTAAGGTCCGAAAGAAAATTTTTTTGTGAACTACACGAAGAAAAATGCTTATGAATAATCATGAGAAATTATTTCAATCTGTATATTTTGTAAGAGGGTTCAGAGAACCACTGCATAAAAGTGCAAAGGGTTGTCTTCAGGGGCAAATAGGTCGAAAATAGCATAGCATGGAAAGCGAAGGGTGCGGTTTCGTTCCCCGCCCAACTCCCACTCTTCGTTCGGGTTTTTTCCAACTAGCATCATTAAATCCTTTTTGTTTACTGTTTCGAAAATGAGTGTCTCTTCACGTCTATACGCGTATGACGTCATACGCTCTCCTTTGAGCTTGGAGAGCATTGGTCAGAAAAGATATCAAACACGCAAAAAAATCAAGGCATGTCCACGGCAAGTAACTCGTTTGTTCTTCTTCTTGCATTCACATGTCTTTTCATCTGCACTACGGTTGGTTGAGTAACTGGTACTCTTTCAGCAAAAACATTCGTTTCCTCTTCGTTCTGTATTATGTGCACAATGAAAATAATGGCGGATATACATAAATTAATGAAAAAATTTTGTGAAGACGGTTTATAACAAATTTTCACTAACAAATGCTGTTGAGCTTTTCAACAAAAGAAACCATCACGCTGATTAGTAGTATGTCCTCCATAGTGTAATTGGTAAAGCGCTAACAAATCCGATCAGATCCAGAGAGTTTGCTGAGTTTTAAACCGCTACGGGAACCGGATTTTGCTCATGTGGTAGTTTAATTTATTAAGATAATTATGTATTAAGATAAGAAAATCATGTTAGTATGCATCCATATCGGTGAATAGCTAAGTAAACTAATTGGAAGGTGATTACTTTTTAGAAGAAGATAACTATTGTATCGTGGATTAGTTTAATTTTCTTTGCTGATCATTTTCCGAATGATTCATAGATTCATTTGCTAGTCAACACGAGAAAAATGCATGGCTTTAATAGTTTGAGTGCACAAAGTGTAAGCTTATTTCGCGAAGTGTGCTTCAGATTTTCTTTCAGGGCCTTCGAAGAAGAGGTGACGATCCATCGCCGCTAAAAAATTACGAATCAGTTCACAATAGAAACTTTAAGGTTGATCCATTACATTTGTTGGTTATTATGACTTACTAAAGTAGATGTCAGGGCGTGGCATAGTGGTAGTGTGATAGACCATTGTGCGAAGAGTCCCGAGTTCGACTCCCACCCCGGACAGATCCACCCAAACCAAGGGGGTTAAGAAATGTTGGTAGTGCTCATGCACGAATCTGACTCTCCCCACTGCTGCTAATCACACTAGCAGTGATCTAGCAGGCAGCCACTGGTTCTACCAGGATAGGTCTGTCCTGCATCTCAGGGGAGCGCGTACCCTGCCGCGAGGCGGGAACAAGCGCGAGGAAGAAGAAGAAGACTAAAGTAAATGTCAGATATAGGAAGTTGAAAAAATATGTTTTTATTAGGCATCGATGAGGTATAATAGTTAATATTCCTCTCTTGATGTCTTTTTTTCTTAATCTCTTGCTCTCTTTATCTGATCTAACTTGCTCTCTATTTCTTCATTTCTCTTCTTTTCTTTAAACTTTTCTCTTTCTATCTTATTATCTCTCTCTCAATCTCCAGTTCTCTCTTTCTTTCTATAATCTTCCTATAACTGCAGCGTTTTTTTACTTCTCCATTCTCCTATTCCTCGGCCTCTTTCTGGGTCTCACTTCGGTGACGCGAAAAATTATTTCATCTCGTCAAAGATAAGATGCAATCTTCTTTGTGAGAGTCTCAAAGATTTGATCACGCTGCCAATCCTTTTCGCGAGTATCTCATCAAGCCTTAGCCTGAGAAAGTTGTGCAACTTCTAAGGCCTCCGATAATGTCACAACAACGCAAGAGAACTCTGAGCTGTTTTATGCTGCTTGGGGAAAACATCTCTAAGATTTCTGGGTCTTTATAATCATAATCATATCATATAAAACAATGTTCTTGATTAACACGAGCTAGTCCGAATGATGTGACTTAACAGTAATACACATAATCAGGTTGATTAATGAACCGAGAGACAAGGGGGTTATTAGAGCTACATAGTTATATTTTTTATACCTCACAATATTTTGAAAGAAATTTTTCAGTAGAGTAAAGAGTTTTTCACCTCGTAGAAATACTGGCCATACAAAACTTGAATATTTTGAAAAAGACTGAATTATTAAATCAGTTTTTTGAAGACATCAATCACATACCTGCAAGTATCAGGAATGTTTAGCTATGAAAAATTGGAATAAAGTCATCGAGGCCTAAAGTATTAAGAAAATAAGATATCGAGACAGAATGAGATAAATCGTTGTCAGTCTTTCCTTATTTGCTTTACAAAGCGGAATTCTGATCCGTTATGCTTGTCTAGTTTATGTGCTTTATCATCACGCTACATCGTCAAATCTTGCTATCAAACCCAAGAGGACCGTTTAACCGCAAATGTGTACTACTCTCCGAATGTCAAAGTTTTTATTGCAGAAATTTTCTTAGGCTTGTTTTTAAAAGCCATAAACTGCGCCTTGAGGTCTCGGGGAGCTCAATTACCATAACAAGCTCCGTTACCGAGGCAGGAAATAGCAGACATACAACTGAACTCGTCCCACTCGAAGTCACTACAGAGTCTCTTGTTACAAGGACCTCATTTGCTCAGCCAGCCTTACGCACGACTCAGGTTCTTTTTCTTTGATGTAAAGTAACCGTGTGTTGTTCGAGCTATATCTATCCGTTTTTGCTGAACATTCACACTGACGAACAACATGGAAATCGAGCACCATATTGTGTGTGATTTTGTAACACATAACTTTTTACACAAAAAATTAAATGAGTGAGGTGGGAAAGATAGAAGCTGGCTCACTGTGTTCATTTATTGTCCTTTAAACATATATAAATAGGAAACTGTAGATGAAAAGAGCCTCATCGAATACGGCATGCAGAACAACAGGTTCTAAAAATAATACCAGCAATATCACAGATGGTCGATATGAAGAGTTTGAGAGAACGAATGGAACGGTCAAGCTTGTACGTGGACATGAAAACAAATATATTCAAATGCTAAGTCACAGAGTTTAAAGGAAGTGACGCCTGATCAAGACGACAAGATACTTTTTTACTTCGTCTAGTAGGCGCGTCGCGGCCCCCTTCGCGGCCCCTCAATTTTTTCTTTTTTCCCATTCTTTCTTCTTTTCTCTTTCTTTTCTTTTCCTTTAAAAAAATTATCTTTATAAATTTTGGGGAAAGGAAAGGGGGAGGGGGAGGGGGGTTTACCTAAGCAGGGAAAGGAGGGGGGCCCTAAAGGGAGAAGGGGAAGAAGAGGGCCCTACCTAAGAAAGGGGGGGGGTAGGGGCCCTAGGAAGGGGGGGGGGGGGGGGGAGGGGGAAGGGGGGCCTAAAGGGGGGAAGGGGGGCCCTAAGGAGAAAGGGGGAAGGGAGTTTTCATGAATAAAATCTCTTTCTGAGAAAAATAAATGAAAGCCGCGACGCAAAGGGGGCCGCGACGCGCGAGCCAGACGAAGTAATTAAGTGCCGACGACAAATGATTGAACTATGGCACAGAAGAAAGCTAGTCCACCGGTCGGGATCGAACCCAACCATCTCTGAGTTCAATCATTTG